>BHFT01059634.1:0-17135 GCA_004320025.1 Laticauda laticaudata
ATATATATATATATATATTCTTAAGTTTTTGCGGATATTTATATGTATGGTATTCAGATTTGTTCGGGTATTTTCCCACGTCATTATTGTTTTGCTTTTAAAGTAGCAATGTTTCGGCAGAATCTCATCTGCCATCATCAGGTTTCTGTATTGTGTTCGTCTGTGAGTCAGACCTTCACAGCCATTTCAGTTTTAAATTTAAATTTTAAATTTAAAGTTTTAAATATGTATATATGTATGTATGTGTGTGTGTGTGTGTGTGTGTGTAAAATTTTCAGCAGGGTGTTTGTATCCTGATCAATATGTATAGAATTAGCCTTTATAATTGGGCATGATTGGATTTTATTTTAATTTTTTATCCGTTCAATTAATTTGCTGACATATCTATATTCTTTGACATTCACTTGACATTAATTAAACTTTGGAAAAGTTAAAAAGTCTGCTTGACTTAATAAAATACTATTTAAGAAAATTATATTTTGGAGACAATGAAGAAAATAAGAAATCCAGGCTAATGCTGTTCATGTCACTCATATTATCACCTCACAAAAATTACCCCGAGATAATTTTGAGAACAGAAAAAAATGGTGTGTGAGTGAGCGGGGGAGATTGCATAGAGCTGTACAGATATGGACCTACTAAACTGCTCCACAATAGATTTTTTACAGACAAGTTATCAATTCTCCTGACATCTGCAAGCATATAAATTGGCTGACTCAGCAAATAAAGAGAATTTATAACTCACAAGTGAAAAATTGACCAAGATGGGCCGCTTGCTAATGCATACTGCTACCTATTTGTGGAATTTTTGCTTTATTATTCCTTCTAAGCATTGAAATGCTGGAAATCAATTATGTAAAAGAACTGGGTCTCTTTTAATCTATCCATTGGTAAAATACATCTCTGAAAATGGGACAGAATAAAATCAAATTTGGTACAGTGGGAGAAGCTAGCAAAAAGAAAGAGAGGTCAAAATGTGTCTTGTTTCTTGGGGCTGTGTAAAAAAAGTATTCTATAAAAATGGAGAGGTGGAATCTCCTAATGCATTCTTTCATGAGAAGCAATGGGACAGTTCCATGGATAATTCTGACTGCTCCTTTCTCAGCCCCTGTCCCCTTATGGTCACATGACCCAGATCACTTCCAGGTTGCCTATGTACAGGCTGACTTGAACATGAGGAAGCAGGCACAACATCTACTTCATTTCTTGAAGAAAATATTTGAGCCACCTATGACAAATGCCTTTCAGAGAGTAGGGGGGAAAAATCCATAAGTCATGCTCTACATGTTTTCTCTGTTTTCTATTCTAATTAGAGGCCACAGGAGTATTTTGTGGATTATTCCAATTAAGATGTGCATTTGCACAAGAGGTAATTTTTTTGATATATGTAAGCAAGAAAGGCATTTGAGAAAGAGTTTAATTTTGCTTCTGTAAATTACCTAGATATACAAACACTCTCTCATTCAAACTGAGCTTGTCATGACAGCATTAGATTTAGAGATTATGTCTAATAGTACATAGTGTATAACGGCCATGGAGAAAATGATTGTTTATGTTACACCATATGATTCAATATGAATGTATTAATTATAAAACTGGACTTTTAAAAATAGCCCTGAGTTGATTCATATATTTGGACTTGGGTGCCTCTGGCTTGACATTTTTTGGTGCCTTGGGGTTAGGTTTGAGAAAAGAGGCATAAATAGATATGAATTTCAATACAAGCTAGCTATGATAGCTATCTGCTGAGTTGCATAATTTCTCAATTTTGTTATTTTATAATACTATCTCTTGAAATAAGGTTTAGGTAAAAGAAGAATGTCTTATGGAGAATGGAGAATATCACTACCTTAAAGGTAGTGCTGTTCTCAATTTTGCAAATGTTCATTTTGTGGGTAGATAATAAAAAATAATAAAACATTGTGATGTTGATTTTTATAGCTTTAGTATAGCAGGAATTTGAAGGATGACCAATAAAGTTGCTACATATCAGTTGTTAGACATTATATTATTATACTGTTTAATTCTAAGATAGTTACTGATTGGATAGACTTGTCAACATATTTTTGCCATTATCCTCAAGACATCAACCTAGGAATAAGTTCAGTGGAATTTAAATAGTTTTCAGGGGAGTTATGTTCTTAAAATAAAACCTGCCTCAGATCAATGTATAAAATAGTATTTCTTGGCATTAGAAAATATCTTTGGACTATGATTAAATTTATGCCCCTTTCAGTCATACATACCACTGCACTTATAAAATAGTATTTCTTGGCATTAGAAAATATCTTTGGACTATGATTAAATTTATGCCCCTTTCAGTCATACATACCACTCTACTTGTAATTGCTATTGCTATTAGATATGTTTTTGCATTGTGAGCAATGATCAAAGTTCTTATCTCTCAAAGGATCATGAAGACTGAAGTTAGCACCAGGAAATCCATTCACATGGAAGAAATATTCTCTGTGTAATTTTCTCAGTAATTGAAATGTATGGAAGAAATCCTTTGTATAAATCTATTTTCCTTTGTATACAATGAATGAAAAGAGAATAATGTTAGCATCTCCATTAAAGCAAATCTTACATTAGACTCAGCACCTCCACGATTTGAGATAGAGAAAGCAAATATCTGAAACTTAATGACCCAAGGGTCACAGAATAAAAGGTAGCTGTTTGTGGGGTTTTTTTTCTTTTTCTCCTTCCCCTTCCCCTTCCTGTGGTCAGGTAAATGTTGGATTTTCTGGACTAAATTCTGTCTTCATATGATCCATAAATTGATCCTTCTCCCCCCCTCCATTATAGAAATTCCAATATTAGAGCAGAGCTACAAAGTTGAATATCTTTGTTTTGAGATAAGGCTGCAATCTAAATATTTTATATGTTGCTCATATCATTTTATCTATATGTAATTATTTTCATACTTCAACTGATTGTGTGTGGGATATTTAAACAAGAAGTGTGTATCATGTTTGCAAGGTCACAACCCAGCACCTTTTTTGTGCATAATTCTGCTGGGTGCCAATTATATGTCTGGTGCATATATGATATGAAAAATTGTGCTTTGGTTAGGATAAATCAACAGTTACTTGGTGAAAATCCTCATAAGATAGGATGGCCTGAGAGATAATGATTGGCTCAGAATCACCCACTGAGTTTCTGGGGATGTGGTGTACATAGGCCTGTATCTCCCTAGTTCAATGTTGATGTCATGCACTGGGATATGGTGAGGAATTATAAAAGAAGCTCAAGAGAAATTCTGTAATGTAATTAAGATAAGAAAATAAATGTCTTAAAGTCTCTCAGTGAGATTTTCAGGCTGAGGATAGAACTAAACATAGAACATGTTCAAATTTATCATAACCTTGAACATCTCACTGGGTGACTATAAGAAATTTACTTTGTCATCTTAAACTTCCTCGCCACATGGCACAAAATGGAAATTAAATACAATAGATGTAGAGTCATGCATTATGTCTGTACAATATAATGGACTCTGTAAATAATGTTACAACACTGGCACTTACAGTATGTTGCGCTAAGCTAAAAATGGTAAAAATTATCTGAATTCCACAGGTGGACATTAGAGAATGGAAAATAATATTTCATCCTGCTTTGACAGCTGAGTAACTTTAACACTTGGCAGATGTTTTGGCAGTAAGTTGAAAATACAAAAAGCTCACAGGAAACTAACAGATTTAACAGATAATCAGAGTTGGAAGGGACCTTGTAGGTCATCTAGTCCAACCCCCCACCAAAGTGAGAGACCTGTACCATTTCTGACAAATGGCAGTTCAATCTCTTCTTGAAAGTCTCAATTGATGGATCTCCCACAACTTCCGAAGGCAAGCTGTTCCACTGGTTGATTGTTCTCACTGTCAGAAAGTTTCTCCTTATTTCCTGGTTAAATCTCTCCTTGTTCAGTTTCCATTCATTATTCCTTGTTTGGCCTACAGGCACTTTAGAAAATAACTTGACCCCTTCCTCCCTGTGGCAGCCCCTCAAATATTGGAAGACCGCTATCATGTCTCCCCTGGTCCTTCTCTTTACTAGGCTAGCCAAGCCCAGTTCCTGTTATCATTCTTCATATGTTTTAGTCTCCATTCCCCTAATCATCCTGGTTGCTCTTCTCTGTACTTTTTCTAGAGTCTCAACATCTTTTTTATAATGTGGTGAACAAAATTGGATCCAGTACTCTAGGTGTAGTCTTACTAAGGCTTTATAGAGTGGTATTACTACTTCCCTTGATCTTGACTGTATCCCTCTGTTAATACAATTTAGGATTGCATTAGCTTTTTTGGCTACTATGGAAGTTTGGAGCTAAGAGCAGGTGACCTTAAGCAACTAGGATTTTATCTCTTAGATCACAGTGATAATTTCCATTTACATGTAGTGATTTTACTGTGAAAATTGAAACATTTTCCAAACACGTAGTAAGGGCAAACTCTACAAAGTAAGGAACTCAGTGCCTTAACTGAAGAAACAGTCCTGACAATCAATTATTTTCATTTTAGCACTGACAATTATGTAAATTATTTGAAACAGCAATGGGCACCTAATTATGACACCTAATTATGCAAAATTATTTATACACCTCCTTGAACAACATTTATTTATAACTCTCTCACTCATTCAGAATCAAGACAAAGTAAGAAAGAAATACAAAGATGACATTTTATCCCTAAAAAATAAGAAAAATATGAACTATTTGAACTTGAAAAATTAACTGATATTCTAATTTTATACTGCACAGTACTTGTGTTTAAGAAGGAAGGTAGAATTATAAGTTTTGTAAAACTGAAAAAAAAAAAAAAACCCTGGACAATCACTAGTCAGTAACAAATAATCAGGTACTCTGTATTTCTGTGCTGACATCTAATGGTTTTTCCAGTTTAGCAACCTGCCAAATAATAAGCTTGATCAACACTAATTTCAGAGACAGTATGGCAACAATGGAACAATTTCTCATATTTTCATTATTTTCAAAAACAATATTCCAGGTTAATATTATTTCCTGTGTTCTCAACTTGACCTCTCAGCCCTTATCTGTATTATCACCAAAGCTGGACTACTACAATCTGATAATTTACAAAGCATCAGTCTCATACTAACTTATCCATAGCCATAGTTCCTCTTTCTGAGAGAGATGGGCAGTTTAGAGGTGTGATATAAGTAAATAAATTTGTTCTATACTCAATCGGGTAATATCCACTGGAAAATGTTTGGTTTACATTCATTGTTTTCAGTTTTTCAGCTGCCCAGGCCAATTCCAAAATTTAACAAAAAAGGAAAGAATTCAAAGCAAAAGATCTATTGTTTGTGTGGTGATATATGTTCATGTCACATTTGGTTATTTGGTTCTCGTTTATACAGTTTGATTCGTGCCAAGAAAATATGAATAAAAAGCTCTAAAAGTCTGGCACATGAAAAGTTAAAAATATTAAATATTTAAAATATTTCTTTTTATGTACATCTTTGGGGAGAATATGTTATTAGTAGGGTATTCTGGTCTCTTTCATTTTTCTTTCCATAGCCAAAGTCAATATGGTACTAAAAAAAAAAAAATTCAAATGCAAACCTTGGTTCAGCCATAGAATTCACAGGGTAACTTCGATCTGTGTATCTCTCCAGTGTATATATTGAGATTAAATGAGGATTATATACAACAGCTGTGGTCCAAATGAGGGTGCACCCCAATCAGCAGTCCCTAACTAGTCATGGCTAGTAGAAAGAAATGCTAGATTAAGATTCCTGTACCTAATAGTACAGAACATTATACTTCTTGGAGAAGGGTTTGGTTTGAGAGCAAATATAACTATCCAAGTAGACTGAAATAGCTTCAATTGCCTTGAAAGGGTTTGTTTGTACTGTAGTGGTTCTCTTCAGTAGTTTAGGTGTAAAATGGCACAAGCAGTTCTGTTTTGGCATTATATTCATTATATACCAGTTTTATTTTTAGAAAAGATATGTAAAGCTGACCATTGAAAAATGGCATTTCACCTGAATTATCACTTCTCTGCTTTATGACTGCTTCTTCTTTTTTCTTTTTATCCAATTTATTTTGTACTGAATGTTATATTTTAAACTCTGTTATGGATAAACTCGGTCATTACTGGTGGCCAGTTTTTCCTGATCATCATGGAATAGGTTTTTTGGTATGGTGATTCATAGAGCTCCAAATTTTTTTTGCTCAATGGAGCCCATTATCCACTTTTTAGGAGCAGTAGATACAAGAACATTGTATCTACAAGGGATGTACTTCCTTTTCCTTTAACATACATTTGTTGGTCCAGGCAGATTTACACACATTAAGAAGGCTGAGCATGCAAATTTCTGAAATATTGTCTAGTTATATGCTGCTTAGACAAATTGTTAATTTCAGAATGACACATTTGTTCTAGATTTGTTTTAAATACATCAAGATAGTCACACTGTGTAAGAGTTCATTGTTTTTGTCGTTCATCATTTTGGGAGGGTTGTACAAGATCTCATAAAAAATTGATTGTTTCATAATATTTTCAATGTTTTAAACTTTCCAGTCCCATTCAATGTTTATTTCCTGTTTTAAGCCATATATGTTTTCATGCATATGGAGTACTCAAGCAATTTGGAATACTGCCATCAATCTTGCATCAGCTCCACATTCTTCCTATTATAATGCTTTTTAGTTGTTCTGCTGCTCAAGAAGAAATAAGGACAACAATCCCTATTACTTGCCATTACAGGATTCTTTAAATATGAAATAGTTAAATTGTGAAGTAATAAATGGTAACAATCCATATATAAAATAACAAGAAGTAATGATTTATTGCTTGATTTTAAATATATAGTTCATAATCAACCATCAAATCAAATCTGTATTACTATAGGCCAGCATAAAAGTCAATTACATTGACTTCTCTTGAAATATTTTATTTCTGTTATTGTGCTTATAGAATACAAAGATAATATCTTATTCTCTGATAAGGAGTGGCTAATTTTCCAACAGTATAGTATAAAAACACATTTATAAAGTCAGTTACATTGAAGTGCATGGCCTATTTGCTTTATAATTTCATAAACTTGCCAGCAATTTAAATAAAAAAGTCCATTAAATTATCATATCATGTGATTGAATGATATTGCCAAGTATATTAAACCATGTGTGTTCAGCCAGAATTAATTAAATATTATTACTTTTTTCTTATTAACATATTGAACTTACCCTTCCTACTCACTACTAGAAATAGAAGCTGATTAGCAAACAAAGCAAACTTAAGTGCAAAGTTTAAACATTCTCCTCAGGGTGTTTCATTAAGATTCCTAAGTTCTTTTGTTTAAACATTTGCTCTTGGCAAATGTGCTAGTATCGTGAAAATATTGCTATATTCTTAGATGTGAATACTCAATTTTTAAAGGAAAAACAGCTTTAACAGTCTGCTACTATGAGTTTATGCACCAGCAGATAAATAGTTTATGGTAAATTACAGTTAACTTTTGCATCAAGAAAATGACATGAACAGAAATGTGGCTGTGCATTGACCCAGATGATTTGAGTGATATTCAACTTTTGACAACACTCTTTTCAAATATGATGTACACTGTAGACTGTAAAACTATCTGCATGAAATAAAAGTTAGAACCATTGTATCTGGGTTGTAAATACTGTATCTAGATCAATAAATAAATGGAATTAATTTTTTGCTACTCTCATCTTGTTAGTAAGATATTTTGAAGGCAGACTTGGTAGCCCTGGAAGGAACTGTGTAGCATGAACATTAAAAGAAGGTGAATTTGTTCAAAGTCAGATAGTTTATCTTTTTGTCACGATCTGGTTCTCCCGGTATACATAATGCTTTTATTAAATGTCATCACATTGAGAAATATAGCGGTAAACCTAAATCCTGTCTTTCTGATTTTAACTCAGCATTTAATTTTGATACCTCTCTGGGACACGCATATAAGCTGGTGCCTGATCTTTTTTATTCAAAATCTGTGAGAGGATTCCAGAATTAGAATAAGATGTAACCTACAAGATTCATTATCAGATCAAATCTTCTATGAGAATACAAAGTTGCAGTTTAGCTCTTTCTGTGTTCAACCGATATATGAACTCATTTGCAAGCTCCAATTCAAATTTCCACCCTTCCGAAACAGCAGTTGTAAACATCCCCACTTCTGCTATATACAGATAATGCAGCTATTATTTCTTTAGATGAGCCCTTAGAAGGTTAGCGCAATATTGTAGAGAAGAATATAATGATGATTTTGCCAAAAAAAAAAAAAAAACCAAAAAAAAACCTCAAAAAAGAAAANAAAAAAAAAAAAAAAACCCATACCACAAACAAGCAGATGCTAGGAAGAGCAGGAAACTGAGCAAATGTGGAGTTTTAAACAGCTTAGTGTAGTGTTGTCTGGAAAGTATAATGTTCATGGAAAACACAGATCGATTTTGTGACTCCCCGGGCTCAAAAAATCTCTTCACCAATTTTAAAATTCTTCACCAAAAAAAGGAAATAATTCATTCTTACCATTCTGTGATAGAATAGAATAGAATAGAATAGAATAGAATTATTTATTGACCAAGTGTGATTGGACACTACAAGGAATTCGTCTTGGTGCAAATGCTTTCAGTGTATATAAAAAAAGATACATTCGTCAAGAGTCAAGAATCATCAGGTACAACACTTAATAATAGTCATAGGGTACAATAAGCAATCAAATCATACTATGAAACAGTCAACATAAATCATAAGGATACAAGCGACAAAGTTACAGTCATATAGTCACAAGTGGGAGGGGATGGGTGATAAGGAGTGATGAGAAGATTAACAGTAATTGTGATGCAGACTTAATAAATAGTTGGACAGTGTTGAGGGAATTATTTGTTTAGCAGAGTGATGGCATTCAGGAAAAAACTGTCCTTGTGTCTAGTTGTTCTGTCTACAGTGCTCTATAGTGTTGTTTTGAGGGTAGGAACTGAAACAGTTTAAGTCTGGGATGTGAGGGGTTTGAAATATTTTCACAGCCTTCTTTTTGACTCATGCAGTATACAGGTCCTCGTTTGAAGGCAAGTTGGTAGTAATTGTTTTTTCTACAGTCCCAATTACTCTCTGGAGTCTGTGCCTATCTTGATGGGTTGCAGAACCAAACCAGACAGTTATAGAGATACAGATTACAGACTCAATAATTCCTCTGTAGAACTGTATCAGCAGCTCCTTGGGCTGTTTGAGCTTTCTGAGTTGGAAACATTCTTGTTGTGCTTTTTTGATGATGTTTTTGGTGTTTGGTATCTATTTTAAGGCTAGGTCACATTGGCCGATGGATGCAAAACGTGTGCAAAAAGGACACAGCGGACGAGCAAAAATTCGGGGGTGGCTCCATCCATTGTTATCCGCTCTCAAAAGTGCCCCAAATTTGCATAAATAGAACAGAAAATAACCGAAAGGAATGGACGTGTGGAGGATGTAGCGCGGATGTAAAGCGGATGTTTGTAGGAAGCCTAGTGGATGAAAGCGGATGGAAGTGGATGACACATCCGCAGGGGTTCCAGGGGAGAATAGCAAAGCGGACGCGTAACAGAAGGGGCGGATGCATAGCGGATGATGCGGATGCATCATGGACACCTATAGGAAGCAAAGCGGATGCATAGCGGATGTATAGCAGATGCAAAGTGTTCACTGAGCAAGCGGGGAGGATGAATTGCATCAGCTCTGTGGATATAAAAGGATGCAGCTCGCAAGCAGTCAGCATTCAGAGGAAACACCTGCTGCCAGAGACATCTTGAGAGAACAACCATGGGGAAGAAAGAGGAAGCCTGTGCCTACTCCTGCCAGCCCTGGCAAGAAGGACAGAACCACCATCCACCCCCTGGCGCTGACTCTGAAGCTGGCTGTTGCTTCTGCTGCTGTTGCTTCTGCTGCTGCTTGCTTCTGCTGGTGCTGCTGGTGCTGCTGGTGCTTCCTCCTGCTGCTGGGTGCTTCTTCTTCTGCTAGCTGCTGCTATGCTGGACCAGCCCCAAAGGCCCTCAAAGCCCTGCTGCTGAAGGCCCCGAAGGCCCTGCAGAGGGAGGAAGAGGCAAGGCAAGGAGAAGGGAAGAGGAAACAGTAACTCCATTTCCGAAGACGCATGAGGAGGAGGTGCTGGAATGGCTGAGGAGAAACGAGTACCTGTGGAGGAAGGCCACAGGTGCTCTATCGCACACAAGAGAAAGCAGGCAGCTTGGAGAGAGAAAGGGAAGAGCCTGGGGGCTACACTGCTGATGTCCATTCTTGGGGTGGTGGAGAGCACATGCCACCTGGTATGGCAAGCTGCACTGAAGAAATCCAGGCAGGCCACTGTAGCTCACTGACCGGGAGACCTATGTCCATCGGCCAAGTGCAGCTTCCTGGAAGGGTGAGGTCTGCCCACCGAGGAGCACCCCATCTGTCTAACCCTTTCCTGAGACAGCCCACAGAGTAGCCACTGCCTCTTCCAGCCAGGAGACAGCTACTGTGTCCAGGAAGGTGTCTTTGGGAGGGTCCACGACAGAGACCCCCCCGACAGCTGCACTCCCCATGCCAAGAGGACGTGGAGGATTCCCCTGTCTCAGATGGAGCAAGAAGAAGCAAGCTCATCAGAAAACCAACCCACCCCCACCCCCATCTGACCCTTCCACAGAAAACCAGGCAGAGAGGCAGAGACCGGAGGGACAGAGCCACACCTGTCCTCTTGGAGAATCAGGGACACAATGCAAAACTAGGCACAGTATCTTTCTCGCCAGCTGTCCACTTCGACATACATCCTCAAACCGCAAGCCCTTCATCAACCCTACGTGAACAGACCCTCATGGACTGCCCGAGGCCAGTACCAGGTCGATGAATGGAAAGAGGATCACAGCTCTCTGCAACACCTCTCAGGCCAGCTGTGAACCTGCTCCTACCACACTCCAGGTCTGCTCCTGCCAACCCCAGGCGATGTCACAAGCCCTTCCATCGGATTTCAAACAGCACTCGCCTACCCAAGCCTACCACTACCAGTACTTTCCAAGCAGAAGGCTAAGCCCTTCCCAGTCCGGCCCAAGAGGTTCCTTGGACGCCACAGATGCCTCACCTTGCCCAGCTGCAGACCAGACATCCCACTACACTCCTTCTTCCTCGCACCCCACACCTCGCCAAGCCAATCATCAGAACATCTGTCATCAGTCTTGGGCTCACATGCCCAGGTACTTGATGCAAGGGCCCTCTCAACCTCATGGGACTGAAGCTCTCGTGAGATCTTCCTGCACACACCATCCCCTGTTGTACCTCTCAGGGGCCAGGCACCCGCAATGGCGCCTTCAGACAGCACTCCAGCGCACAGCCACCGTCCATAGTCCCTGGCCCCTTTACAATCTGAGACCATGGGCATGCCCTCAGAGAGATTGAAGAAGAGTGCCAGAGACTGAGTTGTTATCTGTTCACTTTATCTTTTTGCTTAAGACACTTTATTTGGTTCATTTTGCTTTTTAAATAAAAGTCATAGCAGTTTGTTATTAAATAAAGGTTAATCTTTGTTTAAGCACAACTTGGTTAATTTTTTTTACTTAAATAAAGTGTTGGTGAAAACTTTGAGAAAATGGTTAAGCGCTTTGCATGCTTGTGGGATAGGTAGATAGCTGTGTGATGGGTAAGGATAGCTTGTGGGACAGGTAAGGATAGCTGTGGACAGATAAACCTCCAAGCGCAAGAATAGTGGACCTGTATGGTCCACCCTCACCAAGCTGCCCACAACATATGGCCCTTTTTTATCAATAACAATTTAATCATTGATCACACATTTCAACAATAAACAAAGCTTTTCTTGGATGCCTGTTTTCATTGTAGGATCACTCAACATACATGGCCCAATCTCATCAGTGTTATGAGACAGGCGCAAGAAGCATCATTAAGCATCTACCATCCTGTTCTTGCCACTCCACCTCTCACAGTTGGGGAGTTTTGCACAGTGTTTCAGGAGGTTGCGGCTGCTTCTTTTCCCTTATCCGTGAAGCCTCTGTTGGGGCCTTTGCACATCCACAGTGGTCTATCAGGTTTTGTCCTTGCCTCCAATCACCAGGCTCCAATGTCCCATTCTCTTGTTGATGGTCCACAAGCATGTTCTGCAACACTGGGTAGCGGGTCGCGCATGAGAATTGTGCAGGATGCAGAAGCGTTTCGCATGATGCTTTCTCACAGTCTGTGGGTCGATTGCTGCATGGGGAGAAGTACCCTGGAACCCTGTGCTAGGAATACCAAAGGCGTTCATGACACCACCACATCTTTGCCCTGGACAGCCTGTAGTTGAAGATCCTCTCTTCACAGGTGAGTGATCTTGAAGTGTAGGGCTTCATGAGGTAGGTTCTGAAGGGAGATAGGCGTCATCACCCATGGATGAAGTAAGGGCACATCTTGTGTGTCCGTTGGGTAGGGGGTCGGATCTGGAAAACCGCAATGATGAGGTTGCATTTTCAGCCCATCCTTGAGATCACTGGCCGTTGTATACCTGTGGCATCATTTGAAGCTGAACTCATTGCAATGAAAGCATTGATGTACAATGACTTGTTTAGTCTAGTAAGACACTTAGTTTAGCTTGTTCATTTTTTTTACTGAATAAAGTGTTGGTGAAAACTTTGAACAAGGTATGGTTAACATCTTTTGCATGCTTGTGGGATAGTAGGGCACATCTTGTGTGTCATTGGGGGTAGAGGGGTCTGGATCTGGGGAAAACCCATGACAAAAGGGTTTGCCGTTTCCAGCCATCCCTTGAATGTCACTAGCATTGTATAGCATGGCCAATCTGAAGCTGACCCGTTGCCTGAAGCATCGAGTAGTGAACTTGTAGCGCAGCATCGAAACCATGGAAAGAGGATGATTACTGAAGAAGCCCTTGTAGTTGAGATAAGTGGATCGACCCTGAGTTGGTTGGAGCCTTTGCCGGCCACGTACTTCCCATCTAATGGATCCAACGTGTGAGGGAAGAGTTCACCTCTGATATCCACTGTTCTGAACTTTCCTCCAGCTTGTTCAGCGTGGTGGGGCACACTGAGGAGCTCCTCCACATATTCTTTGAATGATGGCCTTGCACTCACTTCTCTGACCACTTGCTGATGAACCTGTTGGTGTGGCACCCTCCACACATACTGGCATGTTTCTCTGTATGATGGTTCCAGAAAGGCCAGGTGGCGCAGAGTCAGTGCACCTTCAGTCCAGGGTCCAGGCTGGGGACGGAAGGTGGTGTTTGCCTGGTCAACCTGGGTCCTCAGATGCTTCCCACAACTTCCATCAAACATGGCTGGTGGCATCCTCATGAAGTCTGGAATGCACGAGTGGGTCCTTCATTCCTCAGCTCACCATCAGCTTGTCATACAGTTCAAACTCCACTCTTCTCCCCGATCCAATCATCAAGGAAACCCACAAGCTCTTGGACGTCTCCTCTTCTCCTTGCGTAGAAAAAGGTGAAACAGTCTGAACGGGCTTGGTTCTGGTGTTGAATGATCGGCGGCTACCCAAAAGGAGTGTGTTATGATCCATGGTGGAGATCAATCGATGATGTGGAAGAGGCAAGAAAGGCTGAGAAGATCTGCAACACACGGCTGTGGAGCTGGATCACTGGGATCCAGGTGAATTTCCTCCCCCTTTTTATAAGAAATATCGTTTTCCGCTAGGATGTCCTTCCATAATACTGTAGACATCCTCCAGACATCCTAAATATCCAAGATAATTCCGCATATACAAATGTTTTGTTTGTTTAAATGCTTTATATCCTGATTCTGCATCTGCTTTCATCCTCTATGTCCGTGCTACTAACGCTGTGTGGACGTTCCGCGTACCTTTCGCTTCCTCCCTCTTTCCGTTTTCTGCTGGAGTGGATGTGAGTTGCGTGGATGCCCAGAGGATGCCGAGAGGATACAGCGGACGTTTAACAGATGACAACGGACGTAGAATGTTTGTTGCCCATATGTGTCGCGGATGTATATCGTATGTGGCAGAAAGTTCATCCGCTCAAAAAGTTTTGTGCAGCTCAAAACTTTTTGAGCGGATGAAATAGCCGTAGACTAATGCTTGACGGATAGAGCATATGAAAGACGTTCTCAGTGAGTACACAACGTATGCATCGCGTTTTCCAACGGATGGCAAGCGTTTTTCTCCGTTTTACATCCTCTTTGCATCCCTTGGTGCAGTGTGACATGGGCTTTAGTTCCTGTGATATAATAGAACTTAGAAATTTGAAGGTCTCTATTGTTGATACTGTGTTGTCTAGTATTGTAAGATTATTTGCTGCTGGACCTTTAGTCAATTGTTTTATGGTTTTCAGGTGGGTGCTTACCCTAATTATAGATCACTGGAAGTAATGCAAATAGATTCACAAATAGATTCACAAAAATAGTATTTCATACATTAATGTGTACCCAAAACAGTTCTGAAAATATAGATAGATTTTATCCATGATGATTTTCCTTAACCTGGTCCTTCAGCTCTTTCAGTGTTATTATATCCATAACTAGTGTAACTAAATCCATCCATCTTATTCTTCATTGTCTTCTTCTTTTCTTTCTTTCCACCTTTCCCAGCACTAGATTCTTCTCTAGAACTATATCTTCCCATCAAGTATATGAAATAGAACAATTTGAGTTAGGACATTTGTGCCTCCATTGAGAATTGTGGTTGATTAGTCAATAGTCTATTTATTTTCTTGTCTATTATATTGTCAGGAATCATCTTCAACTTCCAGGTTCACAAGCAGCAATTATCTTCCTATCTTGCTTCTTCAAAGTCCAATTTTCATTTCTATAACTATCAAAGGGAATATCATAGCTTGCACCACCTGATCTTTGTAGGTGTTGGTATATTGTGGCAATTGAATATTGAATATTCATCTAGAAAAGTTTGGCAGGGTTTTCACCCATTTTCAAAGTTTATCAAAATATAAAATTCAAAGAAAATGAAAATAACGAGAACCTAAGGGAGGAAAAAGGGAAGAGGAAAAAGTGTAGGGGAAAAGAAAGAAAACCAACACTTTTTAGCACTTTTTAGAAATTTTGGATTGCCACTTTCATTCTAAATTAAAAATGGAAATGTACATATAATTGTCTTGGAGGAAATTCCTGCAAGAATTTTGAGAAACAGAATATACCTCCCTAACAGACATTCTGAAGGAGAGAAAGATCCCATTTCTCTGGGACAAATGTCAAGGAATGATATTTACTTATCAAGAACAAAGATTCAGATTGAATTCCATAGAAAAAGTCAAGAATTTTCTGATTAAACATAAATTATTTTTGGGCCCAGCATAAGGAATGGATATATCAACCTCAAATACTAGATACAGAAAAGCAGGAAGTGGGTGCAGAGATTATAACACAGGAACTTGCTATAACACAGGAACTTGTTTAAAGATGGAGAATTACTAGAGCAAATGCCCTCTCTACCCAGAAAAAAATATTTCACTATCCCAACCAAGATTGATACAATATGTTTGCAAGATATTAATACAAAAAAACAAGAAATATCGAATAAATAAAAGATTAGGAGAGAAGTTCATATCAGCTGATCTAAAAAAAAATAATGGAGTCTTGTATATAAAATCTCAGTTTAAGCTCCAGTTAATATTACCAGATGAATATGGCAGATTCATATTTCAGAAATGGATCTTAATGGAACAGAATCAATAGTAGTGAGAATCTTTGTGGCAAATGATGATAAAAGTAAATTTTTGAATAACTTATGGACCAAGTAGCTACCTTTTTCTTATGAAAAATTGTTTGTTTTGGGAGACAGAAATGGAGTGTTTTCCATAGCTTTGAAAGAACATCCACCAAAGGGTGGATGGGCAACTTAAACATTCTCAGGAGAAATCACCAAAGGAGAGGATGGGCAATTTAGCATTGGCAGATTCATGGAGGCAAAAAAGAAAAAAGAAAAAAAAAGAACGACTTGCTAGAAAATACACTCCCCCCCAACAGTATAAACCATTCTCAAGAACTGATGTGGCTTTCTAAAAGCGTCACAAAAATATTTTAAAAGTTGATGACTTACCTTAATCCTTTTCAGATCACAATCCAGTTATTTCAATATTTAGAAAAGTAGTTCCAAAATATAGATGGAGATTAAACAAATCTATTCTACAAGATGACATGATTGTAATGTACTGCAAAAGAAATCTGCTTGGTTTGACTGAAAAAGTGGATGACTCTCAAAAATAAGAGATTTTGGACAGTCATGTATTAAGGTTTCAATGGCAGGACTACTTATGGTATGACAAGGATAAAATAAATGTTGATGTCAATAATCACTTTGTAATGACATTCTGAGGGTTTAGAATAAGTATAAAATAAGATTTTTTGTCAATATCCCTCTCTGTGTATCTACAGGAAGCTTTTTAAAGAAAAATAATAATGTAAGGCCAGATTGGTGGGCCATCAAATAATATGTTTTAATCAAGATTCATCAAATCCAAAGAAGAATTAGAATCAGTAGGGCATGTTTGTTACTGGTTTACATTTGGGAAAAGGTTTAAATTAGATTTTCAAAATTATGGATTTGACTTTCCAAATAAAAAATGAATTGGAAATCTTATTGTATGGTAACATGTTTTTGCTAAGTTTTATAAAGTACTATTGAAACTGAAATTGAAGAATAAATATGTGAAGCATTGGATCATACAATGAGCAAAGGATGTTAGGTATAATATAATGCTTGAGCAAAGGGAAAATATGAAATGTTTAAAGTTTACATTGAATTAGAATTTAAAAGAAAAAATTATAAAATGATGTACTGTTGGTATTAAACACCAGATAAATTGTCAAAAATGTATAAAGGTATTTCAAATATATGTTAGTAATGTAAATGTAAAGAAGGAACTTATCATTTATCATGGAATGCAGGCTTTTCATCTTTGATGTCATAAATGTCAAACTATGTGTCAGGCTCCAATCCTGACAACTTTTTGAGGTGTGGAGCACCATTCCAGTTGTATCCCTCCTTTCCGACGTCCTGCTTGTTAAGGACTTCCATGTTCCTGTCTGTGTCACTCCTCGTTGCTCTAGTTTTGAGCTGGTCTATGTGTCTCTTCCATTTTCTGCCTTCTCACCACCATGCAGCATCACCCAGAGACCGTGAGGAGGATCGTGGAAGCTTGCTGCATCCTGCACAATCTCA
>BHFT01059635.1:0-12645 GCA_004320025.1 Laticauda laticaudata
AAAACCTGGACTTTACGCCGCCTTCGGTTTTCGAATATCTAACGTATAGTATATAATATCATACACTGCAATGTCTACCTGTACAATGAATACTATCAGTTTCATCATAACTAACACAAAGCAACTATAGATACAAAACTCAAGGTTCTTGATTGCAGGAAATACGACTTCAGCAACAGAGTGGTCAATGTCTGGAATACTCTACCTGATTCCGTGGTTTTTTTCCCCAAACCCCAAAAACTTTAACCTTAGATTGTCTACTATTGAATTCACCCCCTTCCTAAGAGGTCTATAGGGGGTATGCATAAGCGCACCAACGTGCCTACCATCCCTCTCCTATTGTTTCTTTTATATTTTTTTTATTTTTCTTATATGTATCCATGTATTCATTACTATGTTTTTACTTATAGCTATTATCTTGTAAGCAATTGACAAATAAAAATAAAATAAAATAAAAATAAAAATAAGTTCTTCAGTGTGGCACCCCTAAAGGCAGTGAAGAATATATATACTCACAAGTATTTTATCTGAAATATTTTTTTTCATTTCCACTGCTTTTCTTTGCATCTATCCCAGTTTGTCTGTAATTCTATAAATGTAATGTCCACAATTTAACAACATATTTGGGTGAAGTCTGAATATTACCAAGCTGACCACAATATATATAAAAAATAAACTAGGCATTCAATCAACTGTCAAAAGTGAATTGAAACTGAAATAATAAATGCCTACTCTCACAATACACTGTATTTCATCTAATAATTATAAGTCAGCTGCTATTTGCCCACCATCCTGAATCTTTCTGAAATGTGACTTTATATTTGTATTGCCATTTATTATTCATTAGTTCAGAATGTTTTAAATGGGTCAACTGGAAAATCAAAAGCTTATGAGACAGTAACAGCAAAACCACATCCTTCCAAATTCTCATGCTGCCTTCCTAACTAGGACTTTTCAGGCATTTATAGGCCACCATTCCTTAAGTCCCAATCAATGGCCACAATGGCTAGGAACTTAAAGATGTAATCTGAACATATTTAGACAACAGCAGATTGTGAAAGTCCATACAAACATATTCATACAGTTCCCCAAACAATTTAATGACACTACTTGCTAAATCATGTATGTGAACTATCAAAATATATCATATCATTTCATTTCAACTTGTAATTATGTGGTGTTCTTTACGGTTGGCAACAAAAATTCATATGGGATGAATGCTGATTTTAAAATGTTTAAATTTGAAACATTTTAAAATTTTGTGTTTCCTTGAATGAGTTCTATTTTTGCAATTATATCGAGATTATGTGAGCATGTGTACAAAAATGCATGCATGTTAATAGAAATATAAAAATAAGAGAAATTGGGATGAAAGCCTTGAGTTAGGATTTTAATCCAATCGAAAGAAAATGAAAAAAGGATGGATCCATTACATTGCTTTATAATTTATTTTATATTTCCTCAAAAACAACTAACAATCAAAGCTACTTACCAATGAAAGCTTTCCTATAAAATCAAAATAAGTAATTCAAATGATAGTGCTATTGTGGTTAAGTCACAAAATGAACATGTTAAGATTATATTTAATTTCATTTTTATTTACCATTCCATCAAATCTTTCTCCATATCAATCCTTGGGATTCCTGCTACTTATGTGCATATTACATGCAGTCAGAAATATGAGAGTGATGTATGATCTTAGTTTAGGTAGCATTTATCTTTATTACTTTTATCTCTGCAGTCATAATTTCAGTTAGATCCACCTTGTATAATCTACTTCTTTTTACAAAAGATTTCAAAAACAACTGTCAGTGGGAATTCTTAATCTCTGCTTTTTAAAATAATTTTCTTTGCTTTTCACATACAATAGAGAACTCATAAAAGACATGCTGGATCTGCCTTGACACTTTTTTTTCAGATAAAAACTGATTTCCAAGAAGGAGATACTATTGTAACCTATTATGTATGCTAAGAATAATCAACTACATTGTTCTGACAATGTCACAACACAAAAATAGATGTTTTTTAAATGATGCGCCATTATGTTGTATGGATGTACTCAATGATGATCTAGCTAGCCTGTTCTTTCAACTGTCTCAATGGTGTACACATCACCGTAACTAATGATAACCTTTGCTGGTGGTTGTCCTCTTCTCTTTCCTTCTTCTCTTTCTTCCTACCATTCCCAGCATTAGAGCCTTTTCCAGAAAAAGCTGTTAATAAATTATTGCCAAATTCATGATTCATTACGGACAGGGAAGGCCTATGGAACCGTAGTCTTACTATTCATTTACAGCAGCCAATGATCAAAGATACTGAATCCAACAACATCTGGAAGTCCATAGGCTACCTAACTCTGACTTTAATTTCAGGTTTTTCCAATTCTTCAGCAAGAACTTTGTCCTTGGCACTGGCATTTTAAAATATCACAATATCTACACCTCAAGTCTTATTTATTTTAAACATTTATATAGCTTAAGTCCTGTCTTAGATGTGATCACCATTTACAAAGCAATATTTACTTAGCTGCTGGGATAATCAGTGAATACTAACGGAACAATCCTGTTTCATCCTCCCATTTTACACTGACTGTATTATCTAATGTATTATTTCTAAGAACATGCAGCAACAAGGCCAAAATCATGCATGAACATCCTGCAAAATGGAAAAACCCACACCTAATTATGTTGACTCCTGTTGCTATGTCCTCTTTTTAATTTATGACTAATGCAAATGCATTGCATTATGACGTATGTTTCATTTTTAAGCTGTTCCTTCCACCAGTTTCTGATTCTCATTAAAAAATATCCAAGCATATATTTTAACACATCGTATTTATCTCCCTAGTCTCTTTGTTTGGGAGACAGTTACATATCACATAATATTTGTTTTAACTTGGAGTTATTCTCAACTGCAAGACACCCACACCCACACACCCAAGTCTTGAAAAAACTATTTGTATTCCTAACAAGGTTTTATTTAACATTGCTTGTTAAATAAATTGAAAGAGGATCTGCGTAGATACTGTACTGATCAGGCTGGACACAACTTGAGAAACAATTTTATAAAAAATAAGAAAAGGATGAATAATGAATACCAATACAAAAGGATTGGCAGTTGTAAATGATACTCACATTTTTGTTCCGATTGGCCTAGATATACACATCTACTTTTTTAATGGGACAGATGGCAGAACCAACTGTAATGTAACCAATTCCAGCAATCTCAGCTTAAGCATTTCTGAAGTACAGGAAGCATTGTGTTGTTTTGTTCTGAGCTCACTGCAACACTTCTGTGTGGTATCATCCTTTAAGACTAACAGATTTCAAAATAAAATATGTTAGTCTTAAAATGTGCTACCATTCTTGTTCTCATTGGGTATGACAGACAAACAGAGCCAATTTGAGTCCCAAAACAAACTAAGAGAGAGTACAACTTTGCTAATGTCTCATCACAACTGATACTTTTAGAGCCTTAATTTGTACAAGCTGAAGTTTCTGGGCTATATTCAAATGTAATCATGACACCGCAACAGTCCACGATGTACATTGTCATTCTTGCAACTTCTACAGGCTACGATAATAATGGCTTAAGAAGGTTAACAGGCACTTCCTAGCAAATGAAGACACATCTACTTCTGAGCAAAACTTAAAGCTCTTCATCTATTATTTATTTATCTTATTATACAAAGTTCTTTATTTTTAAAACCACCAGGACTTCAATCCCAAATATGTCAAGAATATTCTTTTCTTTCATGAATCTTTCTGAAGGTTGCAAACTTATCAGTCTCCCAAGTTATTTTCTGAAGTCAAGGAAAGAAGAGCAAAAAGTTATTTGGTATTCTATTAGTGCAAAATGAGAAGGATTCACATTAATGGAATAATAGCTTTTTTTTCTGTTCTACTCTTTATGGTGGTTGGCATCTTGATGGCGAGATGGGCGACATATGAAATAAACTGTGAATATGACCCGAAACATATATACAAAAATACAAACATATGAACCATATTTCTGAAAATATTAGCTGGTATAAATTTAATCTCCCCATTTCCTTAATAGCACTAGCAATAGACTTACTGTATATATTGCTTCATAATGCTTTTACAACCCTCTAAACAGTTTACAAGTCAGCCTATTGCCCCAAATAATCCAGGCCTTCAGTGTTACCAAACTTGGAAAGAGAGAAAGTCAAATCAACCATGAGCCAATCAGTATCAAACACCAGGCTGTGAGCAGTCAGCCTGCAACACTGCACCACCATTGCTTTAAAAAATTGTATCAGAAATATTAATCCTTAGCACCTTAATCCTGACTGTTTATTTATTCAGTTATATCCCAATCTAGTTGCTATTCACTGATTTTATTCTTTTGTTATTTGTTTCTATTGATGCATACTTTGCAGAATTAACCAATCTATGATAAAAATACAGTCTGATTTTCGTGTGGCATATGATGATGTTTTGGTTTTTCTGAACGTGTTAAAAATTTGGAGAATAGAAATAGCTTTATGTAACTAACAGTGAATGCAAATATCAGGCCAAACATATAACTCCACCAAATAAAGAAAAAGAACATGCTAACTTAGCAACGTCATATAGTTGAACTAAGTACCGTAGCTATGAAGATATATAAAGACATTATTTATATTATTGCAATGTAACAAAAACGCATTCATATATTTTCAATAAAATACAATTACTTAGTGAAATAAGTAATGTGATTTTCATGTTCAGAAATTTATCCTTGGTATAGAGGCAGAAGAGTGTTCAATTTATGTGTCCTATTGAACTGGGTACTTTTACTTGGGCTAAAAAGTCTTTAGCTCAAAAGTCTTCGTTTTGTTCCAGGGAAGGCAGCCAAACCAGGAAGTTTGCACAATTGCCAGGAACAAAAACAGTATTAGAGTTATTGTTTTAAATGTTCCTGTCACTGACTGAATTAAGGAAACATCACACTTTCCCCTGATAATTATATAGAAATTCCTAGAGAGAAATTAAATTACTTGATAATGTATATCTGGCTATACCCACCATATTATTAACATTCACATAACAGAACCATTGAAGTGGCTAATTGAGAGAACTGAAAAGAAAAAAAGTCCAATCTTGAAAATTTTATAGACTGCTCATTACAAATCAAGATGTTCACAGTAAACCCAAAATCATCTGGAGGGCATTTAATGAATGTTGAGGCCCAGGAACAAAAGGCCTCCAAAAGTAAGGTTTATATGATAGTGAAAGAAAAAAGAGTTTCTACCTTTCTTGATTGGATTATTCCACCTCATATCCTGTATTATGTTTATATAATGTCCTAAGGGATGTTGCTGCCTTCATTCTACTGCAGTTAAGTAGACAGCTTTCCAGAAGCATTCTCTAATTTGCTCTTTTTTCCACTCACCATGGCTCTCATCAAGAAGAAGCCAGAGACAATATAAAAGGGCATTAATTTTCAGAAAGATTTTGCTGGCAAGCCAAGAATATATTGTCAATTCCATCAGGTCAGTACTGGGGTAAATCTTTTGTATTTCAGCTGACGGTCTGCTCTCCACTGTACTGAAACCCAGCCTTGGCCATTTCCAATAATACTAGCCATGGTTCTGAACCTGCTTTGTTCTGTTGCAATTCTTGCAAAGGAGAGCCTTGAGCAAAGCAAAAATCCCCTTTTATCTCTATCATCTTTTCTCTTGGCAGAAGAATCAAGTAATTCTGAACTTCCTGAGGTTCTTTCTTTTTCCTGCTCAGGATATACCTATTATGTTCTTTGTTTTGAATATAATCTAAGAGACTGTAGGCTTTGCCAAAAGCTCTTTCTTCAGCTTGTCTATCTGGTGTATACCTAGAATCTCCAGTTCAACATACACACACACACTCCAAATTCACTTGATTGTCATGCTTTGTATAATTCATACTACCAGTTTCATTCTATCTTCTGACCACTATCTTACTTGACATCAGAAAAAGCAACAAGGATATAGTCACAAGTAGAAGGAAATAGGTAATAGGAAGGATGAGAAGAATAATAGTAATACAATCTTAATAAATAGTTTAACAGTGTTGTGGGAATTAGTTGTTTAGCAGAGAAACTGCAGGGCAACCCAACTTAGCATAATGTTTTAGTATTATTCAAGTTGCCTTGAAGCATTCTGTATTCCATTTTTCTTGTAACTTATAATTATGAAACACTCTTTTTCTCTTTAGCAACTGATTGTGTGGTGATTTCCGTAGGGCCATCTTTCCCTCCTCCAACTTTGTCCATCTCTTCATCTTTACTGTCTTTAAGTTAAAATTAGTGCATTGTTTCTTGGATGCAGTGAAATATATTGAAACACCTATTTCAAAGTACTATATATGGTAAACATAATTTAAATTTGGACAAATAGAATAATGGAACAAATAGAATGTATTAATAAAAGGTAATGTATAGGACAACAGGGAAAGAGGAATTGAAGCTTATAAACTGCTGCACATTTCTCATCTTCACAACTAGAGATTAAGAGACAATGAATCTGTCATCTGTACTAGATTCTAGAATCTGTCATCTGTACTAGATTCTGTAAAACCTTTGACACATCTTACTGCAATTTACAAAAAGTGATTAATTTCAGTGTTGCTGCTAATGAACTTATAATTCTAAACAAAATATCTGTTATTTGCAGTGGCATACTCACATTACTGACACTAAGCCTTCGTTGTTCAGTATTCATATGCATTCTTTCAAAATGGTGCAGCCCTAGGACAAGAGCCATCAAAACTATTAAGTCTACAGCATGACCCTCTTATCATTTGTCTTCCTCCCCATTATAGAGTAGAAAACTAACTTTTATAGAAAACAAACATTAATAAATACAAATGCTTAGAATATGTAAATTGGCTGGAGGACAAACAAGGGGAAAGTCATACATTAAATATTTATATTGTTTTATGAATTTTTCCACTTTTTTCTTTTTCTTCCCTTTTTAATCATTATAAACAATAATGTAGTTTTGCTATTGAAATCAAAAAGTCACATTTTTTAAATAACATGAAATGAATACAATGTAAATGCATCTCTTATTAATGTTATATACAATCTGTCCACCTACAGATATTACCTCTTATGGAATATATATCTCTGTTCTAAATAAAAACATTAAAAAGAAAACAAACCATATAATTTACTTAAAATGGGACTATACCTAGAAATGTGAGTGATATTTTTGGAGTAAGACAAGATTACCCAAGTAAATTAATTGAGATTTCAAGTATTATTTTATGTATTGTAAAGTTCCTCAGAATTTTAGTTTACAACTATTTTCTGGTCATAAATTTAGTGATTTTACAAGCTTTCGAACAATTTTAGATATCTTCCAAATCAAGCAATTTCCTCTCAAGCAATTACATTATTTTCTTTCCGTAACAAACTGTTTTGAGCCTATATAAGTAATTCCTTTACACTCTTTTCAGTTTTATACTGTAAGAAAACTTGCACAATACCACTAAATAAATTCTTGACAATTACAATATAAAAACCTGCTAAGAAAAATCTTATATTATAAGATTTGCAATTATTATATTAAGATATGAATAACAGGACTTTTTATAATATCAACATAACTAACCTGTTGCCACAATTTTTCTTTGAACAAAAGTTCCTACTACAGAAAGCAATCTAACATAAATTTGCTCAGAGAAAGTAATTCCTTACCTTTTCTTTTTATTTATATAGATAGTAGCAATCTGTCTCATAGTAATAACAGGATCTCTTTATTTTTTGTTTACTGTAACTGCAACCTAAAATAAGACTTTCAATAGCTTTCTTTGTTGAATTATTAACTTACAGATATTCCTGAAGCTAACTTTGATTTTAAAGTACTAAAGGCTACAATGTCAGTTATCTGGACCTGGTGAACTTATTTAGAAATTAACTGTTGTTAAGTAGAATACATTTCTATTTTTTTCTGGGTGACTCTATGCTGATCTAAAAGACAGAGAACACTAAAAAAATCTAAAACAAATTACTTGAAGTATGTAACAACACAAAGCAATTAAATTTTCTCAGAAGATGTTAATCAAGCCCATCTTCAAAAAAATACTTAAATAAACCTTTACAACAAAATTGTTAACATTTCAATTAAAGCTTTTGGATCCAGGCACAGATGATTTCCTCTTCCCTGGAATGGAAAACTGCTTTAATGTCATTTGGAAATTTCCCAGACACCTTTCATGGCTAAACTGAACAAAGTAACTATGATTTCTCCATAAGCCAAAGCTACAATTTGGCAATTCTTTACATTGTTTGTGTTAATGTCTACAGCAATGTTTCACAACCTTGGCAAGTTTAAGAGGTATGAAGTTCAACTCCCAGAATTCCGCACCCAGAGAAACACCTACATTAAGAAACTGCAGAAGACAATTTATTTTCTTTCCTGTGTCAAGAACCATTCACTGACTTTTGCACTGTATATTTCAGTGGTGAATTGCCTTAAGAGCACCGAAAGCAGCCAAGAGAATATGGGCAGGTCTGAGTGCTAAATTTTATGTAACACTGCTTCAACCCATGTTATACTCATGCTATAAGACAGGGGTCCCCAACCATCAGG
This sequence comes from Laticauda laticaudata, assembly GCA_004320025.1. Taxonomy (NCBI): domain Eukaryota; kingdom Metazoa; phylum Chordata; class Lepidosauria; order Squamata; family Elapidae; genus Laticauda; species Laticauda laticaudata. The sequence continues at coordinate 8,579 of BHFT01059635.1, forward strand.
CCCTGGACCGGTACCGGTCCGTGGATCATTTTGTACCGGGCTGCAAAGAATGAATAATCGTTATCAATATATAAAAATGTTTTTGCTTCCGGGTGTCTTATTTTGAAAGACAACCACTTCCACCCTTGCCTAACTTCCGCGCTAACTTCCGGGCCTAACTTCGTGGACTGCATTGCTAAAGCTAAGACGCCCTTTACTATTGGGGAAGAATTGATTTTGCCGGTCCACGAAAGTGTTTTTGCGTGAAACTGGTCCCTGGTACAAAAGAGGTTGGGGACCACTGCTATAAGAGATACCTTTCAACTAACTTACTTGGACCACAGCTCTTTGTAGAACAGATTGGGGTTTTTGAAATATTTATCTTAAAAGCACAATGTGAACTAACAAACCATAAAATCATTTTGGAAATACATGACATTGCAGCTGCTGTATTATTAATACAGTAAAACTATTAACCTCATTACACCGAGAAAATGCTCAAAGCCCCCCCCCCCCAAAANCAAAAAAAAAGCTACAAAGCAAAATCTGCCTGCCCAACACAGAGACTTTTTTTAGCATCATTCCTCCTGAAACAGGCCTGGTATTCTAGACATATGGGGTTGCTATATTTGATGCAAAGCAATGAGAAGGATGGGAATAGGATTCCAGTCATGACTCTTCCCAGCACTTCAAAAGTCAGCTTCATCAAGAATTCCACTGAGATTATTAGACTCTTTATGGGAATTTTGGAATTTAAAGAAGACAGAGAAAGATAAAAACTAATGAAAACCCCCCCGATGCTTTGGTTTGTCCCATTTTTCTCAATGAATTATTTTGTATGTTTTATGTGCTAAGACATTATATAAATATTGAAAATTTATCTCACCTTTATTACTTTTATAAATAACTCAGAGTGACCAGCCTAGTCACAAAGCTGGTTTTCATGAAGAAAGCGGCAGTAGAACTCACAGACACTTTAGTTTTTAAATTAAGCAGTCCTTGTACCATTACATGTTTAACTGCATGCATAATGCAAAGGCTTCCATCATATTTGGTTTCCCAGTTACTTCCACTTTCATCCCAGCCTCCAAACTATACAGAATTCCACAATTCTTCCAATAATTATCGGATTTGTTCAGATGGTTCCATTGTTGAAGTTACGATTTCTACCCTCCCTCCCCTGTAAATTTAATTTTAATGATAGTAAGTTTTTTACTTTGTACGATTTTTGTTTTTATTGATTGATTGTTCTTACTGATTCTTTGGTCACCTCTGGAAGATGATGGCTATTATAAATTTGACTAAAAACAAACAAACAAACTTAATTCCAATCTATTAGAGGTTCTTGTTTGGAGGAAGCAGTTCCATCAAACAGATACTATAAAATATACATTTCAATTCAACTTTTCCATTTTGATAAATTTCCTTTCTTTTTAGAAATTAAAATATGTACACAAGAAAATTATCTATACATATAACATTAAAAATAATGCCTATATCCTTGAAAGTAGCTGTGAATTGGAGAAACATAAAATATAATAACTCCTTATGTCTCAAACACTGTCTACAAAGTAGGTCTTTTTTTAACAATGAAGTTATATCTGTTAATGAACATTTTATTAATGTTATAGAAAGTGAGGAACCAAGCAACACAAACTTCACTCAATATATTGTATCTTACTCTCCATATATTTTGGGATTGTTTCTGTATGTGTTTGTGTTTCCAGGAGAGGTCTACTATCTCCATTTACAAAACTCCAAACATCACTAGATGACAGTAAAGAGTTGTATTTTCTTCTATCATCTTTGCTGCTATATGATAGTTGTCCAGATTTCTAAAAATCCCAAATATAATTGATGCTAGGATGGAACAATATTTTGATTTTTAGGAGTTCAGAGGGGTGACATTCTGTAATTTTTATATGAGAAGTTGAATGAAAACTGTGCTATTTTACTACTTCAATTCACTTAGTATTCCACTGAAGTAGTTTATTTACCCAGATTTTGGGCTCTTTCATTAACTCTTTTTATTAGCATTCTCTCATTGCAATTTTGGTTCCTTTTGAATTAGTTTCAGTTAAGCTACTTCTGTTTATGCCATAATCTTACAAATTAATATAGTACTGATCCAAAGTCCATTGAAGAATCCTTAATGATTTCTGAAGAATTCTAATCATTATCCTGACTAGTCAAAAAGAGCATTGCCAAATTTAGTTTAGCACTTAATTTTTAATTAAAGTACGCAAATTTTCCATTACTTTTTAAGCCAAATCCCAATGCCTAAATACAGATGATACATGTAATCTATCATTAGGACACTTTGGTCCAAGTAAAATGTATTTACCCTAATTCCTACCTCATAGGTCGTTGTAAAATAAAATGAGAAGAGAGCCTCATCTACGCTGCCTAAAATAGTCAGAGAAATGATAAAATAAAATACCAATCAATTAAATAAACAAAGAGCTCACCAAAAGTTGGAGTAGCAATGACCAACCACCTCTTTTCCAGGTACACTGATCATCTAATTTGGAGTAGAGACTTTCAGGCAGAATATCTGAGATCAACATTGTGGTACATTATGAAGTAGTTGGCTTAGCTTTGGGTTAATACAATGTATAAATCTAGTTGACAGCCGAGATAACAGATTACAAATGCAATACAATGATTTGGTAACTATGACTTAGGCATTAAAGAGTTGTGTGAGGTAGCTGGTCATAATTTATTCTACATCCATGTTTAGTATGGATTAGTATAAGGTATGTCTCAATTAGCATAATTGATTACTTATTCAATTATTTAAGATTATCTATTATCTGTTATCTGAGAAAAGGAAAGTACTGGTGGAAATAGTCTTAAGAGAAATTTTCAACCCCAAGTTCAACCAGCCACACCTGTCACAATGCATTATTACAAAGGGAAGACACACAAACACATATAAGGCAGATGTATGAATATTAGAACATTTAATATTTAATTGAGGCAGGTCCTGGTTCTTCTAAACAAAAGAAATAGAAAATAAACCACAACATTACAGGAACAAAATTACCACTTTTTCATTGACCGAACTGGCCATTAATGAAATATAAGAAAGTGGTATAATTATGTTAATAAATGCATCTAACCTCCTTTTAATCAGAATAGTTTCTTGCATCAATATGTCTGCTAAAATATTTCATAATTTGACACATTCTTAACTATTAATTAGTTCTGGCTAGTGATGTCTTACTTATAAGCCTCCCTTCAATAGCTATTCAAGAGACATTTCTTTATTCATGTTAATATTCCTATACAGGGGCATCTTGTTAGTTAAGTGGATATAACACGGCTGGAGATCTTTTGACCCCTTTGGTTGTTACTGAATTGCATCTCCCAATATCCTTACCAATAGCCAGGCTACATAGGGTATAATTGTATTCTGCTAATATGGTAAATTCCCCACTTTTTCGTTCAGATATTATCTCATGCTACTTTGATTGCTAATGCATAAAAGACCCGGGGGAAAAAAAAGAATTCTCCACTTCAAAATACAAAACAGAAAAAAATTACCATGTGATGAACTAATCTATCTAACTTCTTATGCTTTTTACCCTTTCCTGTGTTCATGCTTTGAATAAATAAGGGAGAATTAACTCACAGGCTGAATTAAAAGAGTAATCTATATAATTATTCTAGCTATTAGCAATGGCCAAATAAAGATAAGAATATTCATTAAGGATAAATCACAATGAATGCTAATACAATCCATACTGCCATTAACTTCTGATGGAGGCATTGAGAAATAAACAGGTTTCTGACAGAGTGGAGATGACAATCTCAGCAAAGACCAAAGAACCAGCAAACAGACTGATTCTTCAGAACTTCTCCAGACAAAACAGGGGTCCCCAAACTTGGCAACTTTAAGACTTGTGGACTTCAACTCCCAGAATTCTGGAACTCAGGAAGTTGAAGTCCACAAGTCTTAAAGTTGTTATTTATTTTTATTTATTTTATTTGGTTTGTCAATTGCTTACAAGATAATAGCTATAAGTAAAAACATAGTTATGAATACATGGATACATATAAGAAAAATAAAAGAAACAATAGGACAG
>BHFT01059636.1:0-10025 GCA_004320025.1 Laticauda laticaudata
ACACTGCTTAACCAACACATATTTCATATACAAAGGACAAAGATACAAGCAAATTGAAGGAGCCCCTATGGGATTACTACTGTCACCCATTATTGAAAGCCTGTTCATGGAAGAATTTGTATCTAGAGCCCTGGCAAATGCCACCCACAAACCCTAATGCCACCCACAAACCCAAACTATGGTTAGTATACATCGAAGACACATCGAAGAAGTGATGGCACTCCCACAACTTCTGAGGGCAAGCTGTTCCATTGGTTGATTGTTCTCACTGTCAGAAAATGTCTGCTTATTTCCAGGTTGAATCTCTCCTTGTGCAGTTTCCATCCATTATTCCTTGTCTGGTCTACAGGTGCTTTAGAAAATAACTTCATTCCTTCCTCTCTGTGGCAGTCCCTCAAATATTGGAAGACTGCTATCATGTTTCCCCTGGTCCTTCACTAGACTAGCCAAACCCAGTTCCTGTAACCGTTCTTCATACGTTTTAGTCTCCAGTCCCTCAATCATCCTGCTTGCTCTTCTCTGTATTTTTTCTAGAGTCTCAACATCTTTATAATGTGGTGACCAAAGTTGGATGCAGTACTCCAGGTGTGGTCTTACTAGAGCTTTATAGAGTAATATTAGTACCTCACTTGAACTTGATTGTATTCCTCTGTTAATGCAACTTTGGATTGCATTAGCTTTTTTGGCTGCTGCTGCAAACTTCTGGCTCATATTTAGCTGGTTGTCCACTAAGACTCCAAGATCCCTGTCACATTTACTGCTATTGAGCCTGGTTTCACCCAATCTATGTGGGTATTTTTGGTTTTTCTTGCCTAAGTGTAGGACTTTACTTTTTTCTACATTGAACTTTGCTCATCAGAAGGTGAATCACATGACCTCAGGACACTGAAACCATCATAATTGTGAGACAGTTGTCAAGCATCTGAATGTAAATCATGTGTGTCCCTGTGAAGGTCGTGTGAAAAATGGACATAAGTCATTTGTGAACGGTCACTAAATGAACTTTGTGTAGTCAAGGATTACCTGCATAAGAAGCTGATCATCCAGAGAAAGTTATCACTCAGTAAGTTAGCTTCAGATGAAAGAACAGCGGTAGATCTCTTGTTATATCTATTATTCACACCAGTATTTGTGTCTTTCAGCATTTATTTTGTCTTAAAAGATTGGGCAAAAAGGACAGAAACAAATTAAGCTAAGAGCAGAAAAGTGGAAATTATTAAAAATGAATAAACAATGCAAGTCTATTAATCACTTTTAGGTTTGTTTTCCCCACCTCTGCCTCTCAACATTGCTTTCAGAAATCTCAGCAGAGACTGCCTTATCTGATCTTCAAACAGAGAAAATAATCTATGATCATCTTGGATTTCAGTATTTTTAAATGCATTTTAAGAACCTATCCTATTATCCTGGGCTTAATGATAGATTTATAGTCATATTTTCCCAGTACAGCAGTTTGATTGTAATTTACAGAAAATGGAAATCACTTCCAAAACATATCATAAATAAGAGATCAGTCTGTTTTCTCTTTCCAATTCCTTCTAGCTCTGTTGCACTCCATAAAAAATCTTTCCCCTGCTATGAAAATCACACCAATTATTTATATTGACAGATTTTATTTTATTACATAGCTGCTAAAATTATTCTGTTTAAAATAGCTTTGCAGAAGTAAGCAAGCATATAATTACACAATTAAAAATACATTTTACACATGTGAAATACTAAGAAATGTCTAGCAGCATGGAACGGAGTGTTATCAAGGAAACATATTTATTTTGCTGTTCAAAAGTGTCTTGTAATTAGAGTTTAGTAGATGTTCCTCTCTTATCCCTCTTTAGACTAAAGTGTCATTCATTGTCAATGAAATAGTACACTGACCTGTTCTTAAAATGTAATAAAAACATAATCATTCATTTCTCCTTAAGTAAAATAATCTTTTACAAAAAGTATTAAATATGTGTATCAAAACATCATTATATATTTTTTGCTGCTCTTCTCTATTTATTTTTTTGCATTTTTTTATTTTTCAGCAATCAAATTTGCACGTATTAAGGTAGTGTGTTAAAAATAAGACTTTCTTTACTGCCTTATTTAAGTAATAAGCATTGTATATTATCCTTCTGTGGAGTCCAGCTCTTTTACACGTATGGTTTTTTTGCAGACATTGATTAATTCAATAAATTGTGTTCAAGCCTAGAAATATACTGTTGAAAGTAATCAGTCATTGAAATGCATTTATCGGTATTTGATACTTGAGTATAAATATCCATAACCATTCTTGGATAAGTCCCTTTTACAAACCTGTTATCCCTTAATTTGGGAAAGAGTCAGGGCAACCAGATGAATCTGAGCATTTACTGGCTGGAGACCCTTCCTGACACCATGTAGAGCAGATTTTTTTTTTCTTTGTGCTGTGGGAGAGAATCATCTGCCTGCACCTTCCAAGTGGGAGACGAGCGTCTTCACCCCTCGGCTACCACACTGCTCATATATCCATTCTTGGATATTCATTACAATTTATCAAAGGTTATCACCTCTCTTATTAGAATGTTGATTTATTAGAATTTGAACATATTTGAGCATATTCATATATTTACTACTATCGATACACCTGTAAATTAAAATGAGGATTTCCTGCAGTTCATGTTTTAAAGTTTTTTTAAATGTTCCTGTTTTGACATGAAGGCATGCCACATGGTTTGAGAATTTGAATTTAAGATAGAAGGTAACTGAACCTTCATTCTCCAAGATAAATTGTCCAAAGACAATGTGTGGGGTTGTGGCTTGTAAGTGTAGGAAGTTAGCACCCACCCCTCTCCTAGAAAAATGAAATATACTGGGAAATATTAAAAAGGCAGAATATTTCTCCTAAAAAAAGTAGAAACTCAGAAGCAGAGATTCACCTCAGAGAGGCAGAAACTCACCCCCCCCTCCATCTTTGCTAATGGGCCATTAAGGGCAAGGGCAGAGGACTCTACATAATAAAGGCCTCTACCCATCTCACCACCTGGCCTGGGAAGACTGTATCAGCCAACACTCAGGTGAAGCCATGTGGTCCAGACAAAGCCTACACAGTTAGTAAAGACCCTCACCCCTGGGAGTCTGACAGCCAAGGGGATACATTTCTTGCACGGGAACAGGAAACACTAAGGTGAGGCCCAACAGATGTTATAAAACTAAGGGACTCTCAGCATCTCAGCACTTTTCCTTCTTTCTTCATCCAGGGCATGTGATCCTGTCCACCATGAAACCACCTTTCCAAACATCTTCCATGTTTCCAGTGTCTTTTTCCCTACTTGGAACTGAACCCAGAAGGAGAATTCTTCCACCATAAGTAAAGCCAGACTTAAAAGCAAAGCCAAAGGTTAGAAAACATATTCTGCAGCACTGTCAGCAGGAGAGGTAAGGGGCATAAATAATCAGCCTTTTTCTATACAATGGCTCTGAAATCTTCAATGTTTATGTTCCTGCCTTCAGTGACTATCAATATTACCAGTGTTCCATATGGGAAAAACTTGCACAGCTTAATTTTGAACAAATTTAAAATGAAAGACAGGGCAGAGAAGCCAACTGTAAACTTATCTCATTAGTGAATCTCTTGAAACCAAGTCCTATATTCCTCACATTCTGGATTGACCTAGACAGTGTGATTCCCAAACACATTTACTTGCTATTTTTAAAAAATGGGTCTCCCCATGTAATTTCAATCATAAGAAACAAGGTATTTTCCTGAAAATACTTCTCTTGAAAAAGTAAATGAAGTGTTTCAAAGAGTAGCAAAGAGATCCTGGTAAAAAATTACATAAATTAAAGTAATCTTCATCAGCTTTTCCACCTCCCTTTATGCTATTTAGCTTCTTCTGTCCACTTTTCCTAACAATTGAACATGTTGGTTATAAACAAGGATCAGGCATCTCACCAGTAATCATTCATGTTTCATATGGTTCCAAAAGTCCTGGATCAAGGGGTGCAATTTTTGGGACCATACGGTAGATCCATAAAGAACAAGGAAAATAACCTTGACAGACATATGCAACTTACTTACCAACGCAATGAGGATTGAAACTTTTTACTACAGACAAATTATATTTAGAAGTTCTTAGTCAGATACCTCCCTAATTCACAGAAGATAAGGGGGAGGAGAGCATAGTACAATCAGGCTTGCAAAATGTTGTTATTGTAGCAAGAAAATACTATAGTAATTAAGGCCCGGTCCCACTGGCCAACGGATGCAAAATGTATGCCTGAAGGACACAGCGGTCAAGCAAAATTTCAGGGGTGGCTCCATCCATTGTCATCCGCTCCAAAAAGTGGTGAAAATTTGCATAAACAAACGGAAAAGAATGGACGTGGGTAGTATGTAGCAGGGATGTTAAACGGATGTTCATGGGAAGCCTAGTGGATGAAACGCGTTGATACCTCCCGAAGGGTTCCGGGGGAGAATTTCGAAGCAGAACGTATATAGCAGATGAAGCGGATGCATCATGTATGCCGAAAGGAAAGAAAGGGGATGCCACGCGGATGTATATCGGATGCAAAACCATTCACTGGTGCATCCTTTCTATTTCCATGCTACTAAAGATTGATAGATGTTCCATGTACCTAATTCTTTTCCTCCCTCTTTCTGGTTTTTTCAGCTGCAGACATTGTGAGTTGCCGAAGATGCCCAGAGGATGCAGAGAGGATACAGAAGACAATTTAACAGATGATAAACGGACATAGAACAGTTTGTTGCTCGTATGTCTACGGATGTACATCGCTACACGAGGAAAGTTCATCCCTTCACAAAGATTTTGTGCAGCTCAAAATTCTTGCGCGGATGAAATCACAGTGGACAGATGCTCGACAGATAGAGCGTATGAAACACATATGCAATGAATATACAATGGATGCAATTGCTTGCATAGCATTTTCCAACGGATGGCAAGCTTTTTTTAACTTTTTACATCCTCTTTGCATCCGTAAGTGCAGTGGGACTGGGCCTTAAGCCAGTCAATAAAAGTAGTAAGGAAGAGGACCTTGACAGAGATAGGCCAAATCCATCACCAAAATAATGATGGGGTAAAGACATGGCTTAAGTCTAAAATGAACATAAGGAAAGTGAAAGCAGCTCAGGTGGAAAGTTCCCTAATTCCCTTAAAAATGATGGGAGGGGGAATAAAGCACAATCAGATTTGCAAGATTCTGTTAGTATACCATCCTTAATTTAAAAAAAAATAGTTTTACCCTTCTTGTGGACTTGATTTCTTGGTTTGGTTACATAGTGAGGTTGACATCATCAATGGTTTTTCATGAAAGTGATGGAATTTGTTTCCATGGACTTGACTCAGACTTTTCTGGATTTTCACCAGCAGGTACTGAAGTTAATCAAAATTTAATCAGAATAGAACTGGAAGGGACTCTGGAGGTCTTCTAGTCCAACCTACTGCTCAAGCAGGAGACTATACTATTTCAGACAAGTGACTGTGCATTGATGAAGCTTCTACAACTTCTGATGGTAAGCTGTACCACTGGTTAATTGTTCCCACTATTAGGAAATTTCACCTTAAAGTCTTTATAGATTCTCAGTCATGATTGTCCCAAAGGTGCTTTTTCAGGAGGCAACTGGACTCTTTTTTTTTCTTTTTGATTTTCTTCTTCATTTCACTTCTCATCCAAGAAGCTTTTTCAGCTTCTTTGTGGCAACCTCTCAAATACTGGAATGCTGTTATCATGTCACCATTAGTCCTTTTTTTCTCTAGACAAGTCAAACACAAATCCTACAACCATTCTTCATATGTTAACAGTGAAGGTGATGTAGAGAGTAAGGAAGATGAACTTGATGAAGATACATCACACCCATTATAAAGCAATAGACTAAGACACCTCCCTGATTCATAGTTACATAAGAAGAGATAGGAGGTATAACACAATTCAGACTTGCAAGATTCTGTTACAATAGAGTATCTCAATAAAAATAGTCTTCTTGTAGAACTACCATGTTTCTCACAAAAATGGCTAGGCTGTCTTTTCAGGGGTGACTTAATTTCCTCCCCCACCGAGAGTGGCCCATATGCACGTACCTCGCCACGAGGCTGCTTCTATCGGCCGACGAAAGCTCCTTGAAGGCAGAGTTCCCAGCTGCTTCAGGACATGGCATGGCTGCCTGTGTCCCCTCATCTTTAGGCAGTCTCTTTCAGGCCATGGAATCTCCCCAAATGCAGTCACCAGCCACTTCGATCAGCCAGTAGAAGCAGCCTTGGGGCAAGTGCACACACACACACACATTCCCCTCGCCACGAGGCTGCTTCTTACAGAAGACGAAAGCTCCCTTGAAGGCAGAGTCCCCAGCCGGTTCAGGGCGAGGCATGGCTGCCCATGTCCCCTCGCCTTTAGGCAGTCTCTTTCGGGCCATGGAAACTCCCCAAATGCAGTCACCAGCCACTTTGATCAGCCAGTAGAAGCGGCCTTGGGGCGAGTGCACACACACACAAACTCCCCTCGCCACAAGGCCACTTCAATCGGCAGATGAAAGCTCCCTTGAAGGCAGAGTCCCCAGCCGCTTCAGGGTGTGGTGGGGCTGCCTGTGTCCCCTCATCTTTAGGCAGTCTCTTTCAGACAATGGAAACTCCCCAAATGCAGTCAACAGCCACTTCGATCGACCGGTAGAAGCGGCCTTGGGGCGAGTGCACAAACACACACAGACACACTCCCCTCACTGCGAGGCCGCTTCTACCGGCCTATCGAAGTGGCTGGTGATTGCATCTGGGGAGTTTCCATTGCCCGAAAGAGACTACCTAAAGGCAAGAGGACATGGGCAGCCACGCCTCACCCTGAAGCAGCTGGGGACTCTGCCTTCAAGGGAGCTTTCATCTGCTGAAAGAAGCAGCCTCGCAGTGAGGGGAGTGTGTGTATGTGTGTGCACTCGCCCCAAGGCTACTTCTACCAGCTGATCAAAGTGGCTGTTGACTGCATTTGGGGAGTTTCCATTGCCCAAAAGAGACTGCCTAGAGGTGAGGAGACACGGGTAGCCACGCCTTGCCCCGAAGCGGCTGGGGACTCTGCCTTCAAGGGAGCTTTCGTCTGCCGATAGAAGCAGCCTCACAGTGAGGGGAGTGTGTGTGTGTGTGTGCTCACCCCGAGGCCACTTCTACTGGCCGATTGAAGTGGCTGGTGACTGCACTTGGGGAGCTTCCATCACCCGAAAGAGACTGCCTCAAGGCGAGGGGACATGGGTAGCCACACCACGCCCTGAAGCGGCTGGGGACTCTGCCTTCAGGGAGCTTCTATCGGCTATCGAGGTATTCTCGCCTAGGCTACCTTCAGGGCACTCCTAAAGGCAAATTTTCACCCCATCCTCCCTGCCCTTCCCCCCCCCCATTTCTCTTCACCTCGTGTAGTTCTAATGAACGATGTGAGAAATGGCAGGGAAAAGCATGGTTGAAATAGGCCTAAATTTTGGGGGCGGGGCTTAATTTCACCTCATGCCTAGAAATCATGCTGAGCCTTCCTATTGGTGCAGGCCATATTGTTGGAGAAACACGGTAGTTATAGTAGTAACTAGATTCGTTATAGTAGTAACTAGACTAGTTATAAGATGATGACAATATGTAAGAAGCTCATATATTCTCTAATATTCCACCACTAATAAGTCTAGCCATACTATGAAGAGGGAGGTCAAGACTTCAAACAGCACTTTTGAAAATAACGATAACAATTAAGACATACAGTAGCTATTAAAAGTCTCTTTTAAAAAATAAGTTGTTCGTATTAGCCAGGGGTTCTTCAAACTTGATAGCTATAAGACTTGTGGACTTCAACAACCAGAATTCTTCCTGCAGTCATGTTAGGTCAGGAATTCTAGGAGTTGAAGTCCACAAGTCTTAAACTTGCCAAGTTTGAAGACCCTTGGTATAAGCAATATTATAGAACAGAGGTGGGCCATCTTTTGGTAGCCAAGGTCTCTACTTGGAGCTAAGAAGTTATAGCTTTCTTTGGGTTTCCTTGCTTTTTCTATCTTGATGTACCTATTATGGCTTATATTCCAGGTACCCTATGATTCATACCAGAAAGTGGTAGGGAAAGATTTTGAAGGAATCAAAAAGGAATATGGGAGCCACAATTTGACCACATAAACAAAATAATTCTTGTTTATTGTCTATATAGCATATAGTTAACTGAATGCATCAAATATTTAGAAACCATTTCTTTATGTAGGCTAAATGCTTCATATTAAGCACAGTGGAATAACCCATGATTTCTATCTAACCAAAGATTGAGAAAAGTAGCTTAAATATATTTGTGTACTGGCCAAAACTTCTGTAGCCTTCTGAATTTAGCCATTCATCAACTGTTTCGCATCTTTGCCTTTTCAGAGAAATGATGCATTTATCTTTTCTCGCCTTAACCTTTATAATCCTCTTAGCAGAGAAGATAAATATTGTGGAAACTCATTGGTTTTATGGATTTTAGGAAAATACATCTTTGATTAATTTGATGCCATTGAAAATGATCTGATTTCAAACCAGGCAAGTATAAATGTGCTACTTTTTATAATGACTTTAAATGCAACCCTGCAGATGTCTAAGTAGTAGAATCTTAATGGGATTATATTTCTTAGCTGATATATGATTTTAGATATGAAAAGCCTTCTGTTTTAAATCCACTTTAGAAAAAATGTGCATTAGGTATGCAAATACACTTAAAATGTTTTCATTTGCCCCTATTTATCCTTAAACAGAAACAAAAATGGAAAAGATAAAAACATTGTCAGGGAAATATCCTGGTGTGTGTGTATGTGTGTGTGGTATGAGTGTGCACAAACAGATTCACACCTACACTGCATTTAAGAAAATATGTCTGTAACAAAGAAATAACAGATAACGGGATCATTTTTACACACTGATTTTGTTTAGCAGTTTGCTATCAGGTAGGAAAACAATGTAAGATGGGGAGGACATTAATAATAACAGAAATCCAGGCATGTTCCAGGTTATTTCCACAAAATAACTTGAATAGTCAAGACTCAAAACCCTATGATTGACTCTGATAAACAACATCATTTTCCTTCTCAGTAGTACATTAATTCTCTGCCTCTGCCAAAGATCCAGTTAGAGTAGACGCTGGACTAAGCTATCTACAGAGCTGGATTCTGCTTTGTGTAAGCAGACAATGCTTTTGAGTATATAAATTCAGTCCTGCTTAATTTACCAGGGCATCAATCCATAGAATACAAAATATCTGGTGGAAAACCCAGGCAGGTTAATGGAGTTGTAAATACTATCATGGAATTTATTTCAGTGCAATTAAGGGTTAAGAAAAGTTGCACAGTTGAATGAGTGGCATTTAATGATTTGCATAGGAGCAGCATAAGCCAATAATATCATTTCCTGCTGATTACATGAGAAGCAATAGAAGAAACAGTATCATAAATACATGTATCATCAGTGTAACCTAAATTAGAGATCAATGAAAAGTGCTATGACAATAATGGCTATAGGAAGTAATAAATATCATCAATAGATTGAACTGAATTACTAGCATAATTGATCATTTGCTACAACCCATTAATGTTCTATTGCAGATTACTTGAATTTCAAACTTTGAAGTAAAAGTGTTCCAACTTCTTTGTGTTCCAAAGGCAACTTTTTTATGTTCCAAAGGGTAGTAGCCACTGATAGTTTTTAAGAAGAGATTGGACAACCATTTGTCTGAAATGATAAAGGGTTTCCTGCTAGAGCAGGGGATTGGGACTAGAAGGCTTCCAGTGTGCCTTCCAATTCTGTTATTCAGTTAAACAGGTTAAAGCAGCAGTCACCAACTGGTGAGCCGCAGCCCACTGGTGGGCCATGAGAAAATTTTGGTGGGCCACAGAGAAATCTCACCCCCAGAGCATCCCGCCAAAGCAATTAATCCAGGCTGCACAGAAACAGAAGGCTGCGCAGCCCACACAACCCACGGGAACCCTCCCAGCCCACTCACTCCTTAAGCCCATGTCACACTGGCCAACGGATGCAAAAAGGACACAGCGGACGAGCAAAATGTTCCAT
>BHFT01059637.1:0-14004 GCA_004320025.1 Laticauda laticaudata
AACTGGTTCTATGTATGCTCTCTGTTTGCTGCTTTTCAGAGCAACCGGTTCTACAGAAGTGGACAGAACTGGTAGAACCCCACCCCTGGGCAGTTTACTTGGGATTTCTTGTCAATTTCACTTCCGAACAAAGAATTATTGATTTTAAGGAAGGAAGCAGATTCTTCTGAAAATCAGTTTGCTATTTTTATGACATTTCAGCTATAAAGTAAAAACAGAAAAGGAGATTCATATCAACACTCCTTGCCAGATACTTTAAAGAGAACTAAAAATTAGTTTCAGAAAGCATTGCTAAGAAGAACTAAGTGGTAATTATTTCTTTAGCAGAAGATTCAGGAAGACAAACATCAGCCTTAATTATTGGAATTGCCAAGAGTAATTGCAGACTAAAGCCAAAATGTGGATGGCTGCTTTTATGAAGTTTGATTGTACAGGAAATGTTATTGTAATATTTGATGACAAATGTTACTTATGAAAATGCAAGGATGGAGCAAACATGCTTCATACTAACAAACTTAAAAACAAAAAGCTGCTTTTGGTCTTGCTTAATGTCCCCTGCAATTCCCTTGCTTTAGGATTGCTGTTGTGATATTTAATAGCACTCTGGGGAGGTGTTACTGAGAATCGTAAACAAGAAAAAAAGATGAGTTGGATCTTTGAAAAGGAAATAGGTCACTGGAGAGGGATGAACTTTCTAAGGTAGTGGCAGTTCAGATGTGGACTCTCTAAGGACTATGCTTGATCAGAATGCTAGAGGTTCCCCATGGCCATACCTTAGAAAAAGATCATCACAATCTTCACACTGATTTAAAAAAAAATGAGATTTCTAATCCCTCTTTTTTTATTACTGTGCCTGGGGTTTTTTTTGGGACAGAAACTTTTTGAGAGATCAAATTAGCAGACAACTTTGTCATATCAAAGTAACCCTAGAGATGAACCCCAAAATTTTTCCTTTAGTATGAACTGATTTAATTTTTTTTTTTTGCTAGATGAAATGCAAGTGCAGTATGTCTTCCAATTTTGGAATCTCTCCAAGTTTGTTCTGCAGTTTTCTGTTCTTTTTTTTAAGGACAAAAATTTGTTATCTAAGGAAAATAGCATTTCAGTGATTTAAAGTAAGGGCAAAGCAAAGTAAAAGTAAAGTAAAGTAGAGGATGGTATTGTTGGAATTAGGTGAAAGGAAGAGAGCCTGTAACCTGTTGGTAAGAATGACATGGGAAGGGTGAATGTAAGAGGAAGGGTATGTGTGTGTTTGTGTATATCTGTGTGTATATCTATATTACATAACTGCTAGTAGATGTTCCTGATCACTTCAGACATTTTCTATACATCTTTAAAATTGCCTGCCAAGAGTTCTGCTATAATGTATAATGTGGTGGCATGTAAACTCTGAAAGATACTAGTTCCTACAAAATATTAGAAATAAGTTTTTTCTTCTCCACCTTTTCCTTGTGTTTTAAATGTTTTATTTAATTTGCTTGATATATAATAATTTTATAATGAGAGGCAGTTTGATGTAGTGGTTAAGTAATTAGGATACACACATCAGGATCCCTATTCTTTTCTTTTCATTTTGTATCATTCTATACTGATCTTTGACTGTAATACTTTTTTGTTGTATTGGATTTAAATAGAATTTACATGTTTCTCACCTTGGTTACTGTATGAAGAGGTGATCCGTACTTCTACAGAATTATTTTGAGTTGATCACACAGTTACATTCAGAGATGGTATTCAGGAGGTTCTGACCAGTTCTGGAGAACCAGTAGTAGAAATTTTGAGTAGTTCAGAGAACTGGCAAATACCACCTCTGATTGGCCGCACCCTCCATCAATTCTCTGCCTCCTGAGTCCCAGTTGATTGGCTGGGTCTTCTTTTGTTGCTCTGCACAAGAGAACAGAGCTGGGAAGCAAGTTAGTGGGGTGGGAAGAAAATAGGATTTTGCAGTAACCTTCCCCCAGGAGTGGGGAGGGAATTGAGATTTTACAGTATTACATTTCTTCTGGAGTGGGGTGGGAATGGAGATTTTACAGTATCCTTCCCCTGCCATGCCCACCAAGCCATGCCCACCAAGCCATGCTCACCAAGCCATGCTCACCAAGCCATGCCACGCCCACCATGCCATGCCCACAGAACTGGTAATAAATTTTTTTGAATCCCTCCACTGGTTACATTAAGCTATCTATCAATTACCCTGGGTCTGTTTTCACCTTGTCCAGCATAATACTAATGATGGAAGAGTTAAAATATTTAATATTTCAGTACAGAAGTTTAATACTTTAATGGGATATCTGGGGGAGATAATGCTTTAAAAATACTAGGATAGGCAAGAATGTAACATTTCTTTTTTTTGCATCTGAAATGCAAGACTCTACTTTTTGCAAGAGAAGAATTGAAGAGGTAGTGGAAAACAGTACCAGAATGGTTCAAGGGTGATCAACCTCTCATCTGCCAGATGTTGCCAAGATACAAGTTTCAGCATAATCAGTTTTAAAGGACATTTGTAGGTCAATTCAACATATTTAGAGAGGTTTGAATTCCCATCTTGGAAGTGGAAGAAGCATTGAACTTCCCTAATACATATCATACAAATATGTATCTGTGTTCATAAAACTAGCAAATTAATACTGGATCATATAAAATGATAATCAAGGATTTCCAAATAACAAGCATTCTGGTGCAATCCACATTAAGAAATGTTCTTTATGCTTTCAGTTGCAGTTTGAAGTATGCTACACTATATCACCATTGCATCTGGAGTGAGGAAGTAAAGAATCACTGCAAACATGCAGAAAGGTCCATCTTTGAGATGTGGAATCATATGAATGAATCCTAAATTGGCCAGATTTCCTGACAGAGATCTACAAGTCATCTCTTGGTATCTTTAATCAATCATTATTTCTTCTTCATATTTAAATGCTTGGCCCAATAGCAGCCCTTGCCTAAATTAAAAAAAATAAGGATTACATGTTAAGCCAGCAACAAATCTCAGGAGTGAGATTGGGAAGTTGAAACAAACAAACCAACAAATCAAAAAGCACCTCAGAAGATGTGGCAAACCAATTCCATATTGCTGCCAAGTAAATTGCATGAATTCAAATGAGAGTGTCTGGGATAAAGATAGGATGGAGTAAGAAAATATTAATGTGGCAGATACAAACGTTATGAAAACCTCAGTCTTTCTTCATGTGTGTGACATATACAACATGTGTTTAAAACAGGGTGGGGCTTTGATCATGTCATACCCACTATCTTTACTTGTTTGAATACCTCTCTTCTTGTATATATGTGATAAAACCTTATTTATTGTAGGGGAAGAAGAACAGAAAACAGAAAATCAACCTATTTCTTGGGGGAGAATTTTGGTTGGTTTACAACTATCTACTTTTGTAATTTTTGGGAAGGATTAAGGATTTTCTCTAAGAAACTCTAAACCCATTTATAAAATTACTACTCCAAGGATTCCCTGTGGAACCAGAATGAGTAATAAACCAGCTTAAAACTGCCCTTGGTTTCTTATTTTTGCCACTGCTTCTCTATTTTTAGGAAGCTAGTCTTTTCCCAGGATACTTCTTCAAGAATGTAAGGAGTTTAGTTTCCACTTTTGCTCAGCTCCGTGATGTTTTGATGGATGTGGCTTGAATCTTAGCAGTAGCATATGGTCTTTCAAATGTCTGGTAATATGTTTTTCTCATTCAGGTCATAAGGAGTAAGTCCTGATAATGATTTATAAGTCTGGGATAAAAGCCAATGAATGTGATATACAGGAAGTGAAACACTTCTGTGACTCTTTTTTTAAATAAAAATCACTCTGAGTTTATCAAAATATTTTTGAACTAGATTTTTTATTAAAAATCTGTCTGTGTCCTTATTATTATGTCATTTTTTAAATAAATATTTTTATTATTTACATATAGGTATATCAAATACAGTGTGACCATTTCCTCCGTCATACACACCCAAGTAAAATACAAATGACATACACACTGTTTATACATCGCTAATCTTATACAGTTATTTCTGACAAACAGACTCATTCTAATGCATATCTAATATTTCATTCAGGGTCTACTTAAACCAGTTATTTCATGTTCCAACTCCCACCTCTTGATTCCAGCCATTGGTAATACCTATTCCATGTATCGTAGTATTCTGTCTCCCCTTTGTTTTTTAATTCTAACGTTAATCTGTCCAATTCTGCACAATTCAATATTTTCTTTATTATCTCCTTTTCTGAGGGGATGTTTTCACTTTTCCATTGCTGGGCATATACCATTCTTGCTGCCATCAGGATGAGTAATATTAGATATATTAACCCTTTACTATAACCATCTATTATAATTCCTAATAGAAAGAGTTCTGGTTTGAATTCTATACATTGTCCAACCATTTTTTCTAATCACATCTGGATTTGTCACCAAAATTGCCTTACTTTTTTACACATCCACCACATGTGGTAGTATGTACCTGGTGATTATTTACATTTCCAGCACTTTGGGGAGGTATTACTAAACATTTTAGTCAATCTTGCTGGAGGAAGGTTCCACCTGTAAAACATTTTACACAGATTTTCTTTGTGTGATGTGGCTAATGTCAATTTCTTATTTCTTTCCCAAAGTTTTTGCCCACTGTCAATCTCAATGTTGTATCCAAAGTTTTTAACACATACAACCATTGCCTCCTTAACTTGTTCTTCCTCCATTTCACAGTCTAGTAAATATTTATATATTGTCTTTATCAATTTGTCATTGGTCCCTACCAATAGTTTATCTAATTTCATTAATTCTCTAATGAATGCTCCATACTTTCACATCCTTCATATAACATGATTATATTTCCAGGTATGACCACCACTTCAATTCCACCCCTTGTTATTTTAATTCTAGTCTAATTTTCATTCACCTTTTTTCATTTAATATATCCTAGTATGAGACTTTTTTTCCCCCAAATACACTGATTTGGGTGTATCAGTGCTTCTAATGTGGAGAGCCAGACTGGTATTTTCATACAATTTTGTTGTTTGATTTTATTCCACATTGCCAATATAACATCTCTTATGCCTTTAAAAGTATTGATGTACCGTACTTCTCCCATACAAAAGAAATGCATGCCACCCTAGTTGGATCTCATAGCTCTCCAATACTAATAATCTCATATTCCTGAAAGTTATCCACTCTTTTTACCTATGAGTATACCGCAGCTTGGTAATACAGTTCTCAGCGAGGCAGGCCAAACCTTCCTTTCTCTTTTGATCCTTGCAATAATTTCAATTTAATTCTCAGTTTTTTCCCTTGGACATTATTTTGTTCAAATTCTTGAAATATTTTTTCTCTAATTTTATTGATATATTTTGAAATAGAAAAGTATCTTTGGCAGAATACTCATTTTTATTGTAGCTATTCTACCCATTAGGGAAAGTTTCAAATTCTTCAATCTCTCCAAGTCTGATTTAATTTGAGTTATTAGTTTTGTATAATTATCTTCTTTGATTGTTATACACCTTGCTGTTAAATATATTCCTAAATACTTCACTTTTTTCACTATCTGAATATTTACTCCCTTTGTTAATTTATCCTTCTGTTTATTTGTCATAGTTTTAAAAGGTTGTAGGAATACTCATGCCCTCTGTAAAAATAGCTAAATCAGAATTTGCCAAGATAATTTAATTTAATTCAATTTAATTCAATTATATGAGTTTTGTTCTAATGATATATTTTCATTAGAAACTTATGAATAATTGTTTCTTCAAACTAAAAGTGACAAATAATTATAATCCTCTTTAATCAGCTAAGAGTTCTAACCCAATCTGACAAGGCATTTACTTATATGCCTGACAATTCCAGAATTCTGTCTATAAAATCCATTTGATACACATCCAGGAGATTAAAACCATTCAATACCTTTTTTTTAAAGATCCCAGTTAAGGGAAAATAAGATGTTCTGTCAATGTAGTATTTTTCATTGTTTAAGTCTTGATACAAATATTACTATAAACCATTTCTTTGTTTTCCTTTCCAAATTAGGCACATCAAGACATTTTGTATAACTATTACCAAAAGTGGACATTGAATTAGGACTACCTAAACTGGACAGCAACCTGAGATTAGAGGTGGGATTCAGCAGGTTCTCACCAGTTCTGGAGAAATGGTAGCAGAAATTTTGAGTAGTTTGGAGAACTGGTAGCAGAAATTTTGAGTAATTTCAGAATTCCACCTCTTTATTTCCATCTCTTTATTTCACAATAAAAAGTTGGAAGGGATCCTGGAGTTCTCCTTGTTCAACTCTTTGCTCAGACAGGAAACCCAACTTCTGAAGGCAAATCATTCCACTGATTAATTGTTCCAACTGTCAGGAAATTTCTCCTTAATTCTAAGTTGCTTCTCTCCCTGATCTATTGCTTCTTGTCTTGCCTTCNCTCTCCCTGATTAGTTTCAATCTATTGCTTCTTGTCTTGCCTTCAGATGCTTTGCAGAATAGGTTGACCCCCTCTTGTTTGTGGCACCCTTTAAATCTTGGAATATTGCTATCATGTCACACCTAGTTCTTCTTTTTATTAGTCTATACATACCCAATTCCTGCAACCATTCTTATGTTTTAGCCTCCTGTCACCTAATCATCACAGTTACTCTTCTCTGTACTCTTTCTAGAGTCTCAACATCTTTTCTGTATCATGGTGACCAAAACTGGATGCAGTAGTCCAAAACCAGTGGTTTTCTGATTTGAATGGAGGCAATGTAGGAATGAGATGCTTTTATGAAAATCTATAAGAGAAATTCAGGTAGTCCTCACTTTACCATTGCAATCGGGACCAGCAACTCTGTGCTAAGTAATGTGGTCATTAAGTGAAACATTATATGGCCACAATTTACAACTTACTGCTAGCTTCTCCATTGACTTGGCTTGTTGGAAGCTGGCTATGAACAAATGACAATCAATTGTCCACGAGGATGCTGTAATGTTTGTAAGCTGAAGGACCACTCATAAAGCTGTCTTTTTCAGCTTTTTTTTCATTGTAAGTTTGAATGATCACTAAACAGGGCAATTGTTAACCAAAGACTACCTGATATGGTGAATGTAAAACTGGCTTCATTGATAATGTCCCTCTTTCAGAAAATATCAGCATTGTTATTTACTTTATTTTACTCTAGTAAAAAGATCATTGCAGGGAGGAACCTAATCTGAACGTTCTTTAAGAGCCTTTTTTTAAAAAAAGAATGAATTTTGGCATTGCAGATAAAGTGGACTAAGTGATGTATTTTCTCACCCAAGGCAACAATAAATGGCAGGTGTGAGTTAATATAGACATGACTCATCATTAATTTTAATAGCACTGGCACAGATAATGTGAGTTTCGTTCTAGCGTGAATGGACTGTCTAAAAACAGATGCAAAATGGCTTTTAACTTATTCATATGCTTCACCATCAGATATTATAACACTGCAGGCTACCAATCTGCCAGTAGTTTTTATATATATATATATATATATATGTATGTATGTATGTATGTATGTATATATATATATATATATATTATATATATAATTAATATATATATATATAATATATATTATATATATATATATATATCCTCCCAATTCTGTTCCTTCCCAGTTAAAGATGAAGCCTCATGAAAGCAATGGGCTCAGATATTAAAATGTAATATTAATGGTGTTTTGTATCACAGAGCACATTCTTCTCCAAGTGTATCTTTTCCTGTAACACTGTTGCTGGGTCTTTATCGTATGTCTCTATGCTTAATAGGAAACAAGTTGTTTTTAATGACAGGCAGGTACATCCAAGTGTAACAATGGCTCTGTTTTAGATTTGCATTTTTATATATAGAAAAAATACAGCCATCCTAAGAAAAACCCCAAAGATAAAACTTGACCTGGGGAAAAACCAAGACATATGGAAGGTCCTATGTGCATCATGCCCTGCCACATACATTGGACAGCCAATAGAAGAATAGTACCCACCTGATGAAACACAAAAATGCAGTAAAAAAGGCTGGAACACACTTCCTCACTAGTCCAACCACAGGTCATTGGCATTAATTTCAATGGCACCAAAACCCTAGCACGCAATAGAAAACCCCAGCTACAGAATTAGTCAGAGGAACCATTAGAGATGAAAAAAAGATCTGAAAAGCATGATAGAAGAGATGACTCCACCAGAATTGTCAATTATTTCTGGAAGCCTGCACTCACAAAACAAAAAAATCTCCACAGTGTCACAAGCAAGCAAAACATCTGGGCGCAAAAAGACACACACACCCTGATTGTACCTCCAGCTCAAAACACACCCCAACCAAGCACCCAGATTGAAACCTAGCTTCCTAATAACATTGATAGCCATCGTGTTTACCCGAGCCAAACCGCCATTAAAAGCCTCCAAATTTGCAGAAACACAATTTGTTTGCCAGCCAATCAAGACCAAAAAAAGCTACAAAGCAGACAGAAGATATTAGAAACCACCAATCAAGCAGAACACAGCAAACTCCTAATACCAAAAACACAGGACTAAAAACGTCTCAACCAATTCAGGAGGAAGAAAAACACATTTTTGCACAGCAGTAGGCTAGCACCAAATTTAAAACAGTGAGTCAGGCTGTGAAAGCCTGACTCACAGATGAACACAATACACAAGCCTGATTTGAAGGAGATGAGATTCTGCTGAATGTCGCTACAACTTTAAAAGCACAACTACAGTTTGATGTGGATAATACACCAAGGAAGACTGAACAGCATACATGTAAGGTACCTGCGAAAATTTAAATATATATTTACATATATATAACATACATTGTTTTTTTTTTTTTTTTTCAATTTACGGTTTATTTTTAAAAAAACATAAATTTAAAACCGTTATTACGTTATAACATATACATTACATATGGTTCAGCTTCCTTCGGGTATTATCTCATGTCATTGTGTTGTACTTGTAAGATTGTAGCAACATTTCGGCAGGAATTTCTCATTTTGCCATCATCAGGCTTCTGTATTGAGTTTGTCTGTGAGTCGACTGTCACTTGCCCAGTTTTCGTTTTAAATTTTGAGGGCTAGCCTACTGTTGAGCCCAGAATGTTTTTTCTTCAGTTCCTGAATTGGTGGGAGTCTTGCGTCTGTGTTTATTGG
Source organism: Laticauda laticaudata (assembly GCA_004320025.1). Lineage (NCBI taxonomy): Eukaryota > Metazoa > Chordata > Lepidosauria > Squamata > Elapidae > Laticauda > Laticauda laticaudata. The sequence goes on from BHFT01059637.1 coordinate 9,135, forward strand.
TCTTGGAGTTTGCGTGTGTTCTGCTTGATTTGTGTTTCTAGTTTCTTCTGTCTGGTTTTGTTGGCCGTGATTGGCTTTGATTTGACAGACAAGACTCCCAACCACAGGATGATATATATGTGTTATTTTTTTTTAAGTGCCTGAGTATGGAACAGCTGGTCCTGCTGACATAAGAGGGATTATAGACAAAATCAGTAAGAGTACTACACAGCATCAATCAAAGACTGGCCTTCAAAACAGACAAAAAAAATAGCAGCCATCTTTAGGAAAACCCAATGATAAATTGACCGGTTTGAAAACCAAAGACGTATACGAAGTCCCCTACACATCAATGCTGGCTACATACATTGGACAGATCAATTAGATAGAATAAAGTACCCACCTGGATGACCACAAAATGCAGTAAAAAAGCTGGAAACACACCTCCTCACTAGTCCAGCACATGAAAGCCACAAGGTTACCATCAACTTCAATTGAACTAAAACCCTAGCCACTTATAGAAAACCCAGCCACAGAATTATCAGAGAAGCCATAGAGATTGAAAAAAAAGACCTGAAGCATGAATAGAGAGATATTCAACCAGGGCTTGTCAAGCATTTGGAAGCCTGCACTCTAAACAAAAATATCTACACCACAAGCCAGGCAAACCAACTGGGACAAACAGACTCCCTTGATACCTCCAGTCAACCACAACCCCAGCCAGGCACCCAGATGGAAACATAAGCTTTCTAATAGATAATAGCCACCTTTCACGCGAAGCCCAAGCGTGCACTGAAAGCTCCAATTAACAGCAGAACACAGTGTTGCCCAGCCAAATTCAAAGCCACGAAAACAGACAGAAGGAAACCAGAAAACAACCCAATCAAACAAACCTCCAAGTCCAATAAACATAGACCAAGACTCCCAACCAATTCAGGATGTAGAAAAAGAACATCCTGGACACAGCAATAGGTGCCTCAAGTTGTAAAACCCATCGTTTCTATTGAGAGTGCAGGCTTCCAAATGGATTGACAAGTCTGGTTGGAATTCATCTCTTCTATTCATGCTTTCAGGTTCTTTTTCTCAATCTCTATGGCTTCTCTGATGATTCTGTGGCTTGGGTTTTTCCATTAGTGGCTAGGGTTTTGGTGCCATGAAGTGTTGAGGCTGTGACCTCGTGCGTTTAAATGTTATGGACTCGTGTGGGATGGCGTGTTACCAGCTTTTTTACTGCATTTTTGTGTTCATCCAGCGGGTACTTATTCTTCTATTGGTCTGTCCAATGTATGTGGACCGGCATGATGTACAGGGAACTCGTACATGCCTTGGTTTCCAGGTCATATTTTGTCTTTGGGGTTTTAAGGATTGCTGCTATTTTTTGTCTGCTTTGAAGGCAGTTCTTGATGTGAAGCCTGTGGAGATCTTACGATTGTCTGTAGTACCTCTTCTGTAGGGCAGGACAGCTGTTCCATATGGTCTTGGTTGATCTTTCTAGGTCTCTGTTATGTCTTGGTGTGTTTTTGTGGATTCAAGCTTGGTGATTTTGTTTTGTGTGGAAGCCGTTGGCTTTTCAATTACTTTAGTCAGGGTGCATAGTCAGTCTTCATATGTGTCTTGGTCTGCCAGGAGTTTGGGTTGTTGGCAATTAGTGTTTTGCCCACGAATTTATCTGGTGCTGGGTTGGTGGTGGGATTGGGCGTTTGATGGTTAGCGGTTGGTGGTGTGTTTTTTTTCTGTATATGGTGTTTCCTATGTCCATGTCTGTCCCATCTGTTCTTTTGTAGATTAGTACATCTAGGAATGGTAGTTGTTTGTTTATTTCCATTTCCACGGTGAACTTGATCAAGTAGAAAAATTGATTCAAGGAGAAAAAAAACATCCTGGCACAATAATAGGCTAGCCTCAAATTTAAAACCAACAGCTGTGAGACCCTGTCCCACATACAAACTCAATACAGAAGCCTGATGATGGCAGATGAGATTCTGCTGAAACGTTGCTACAACTTTAAAAGCACTACAATGACGTGGGATAATACCCAAAGGAAGCTGAACTGCATTCATGTAAGTACCCGCGAAAACTTAAAAAAAACAAATATATACATATATATATAAATATATGTGTGTGTATGTGTGTGTGTATGTGTGTGTGTGTGTGTGTGTGTGTTTTCTGAGGTTTTGGCAGGTATTTGTATGTGGATCTTTGATCTTTGGTTATTCAGGTTTTCTCCTGCATAAAATTGGAAGTATCTTGGCAACGTTAATTACTCTTAGAAGCACAAAGCTGAAGATACAAGCCTGAAGATGACGAATGAGATTTCGTCAAAATGTCACCAAGATACTTCCAATTTTACGAGGGAGAAAACCTGAATAACCAACATATCCACATACACACACACACACACACACACACACGCTATGTTCTACTTTATCAAATGCCTTTCTGAAATCTAAGTATACTGTATGCATAGTACATAATACTCACTTGATTCAATAATTTTGTCAAATAAAGCAGTAAGATTTGTCTCGCCTTTTCTAAATTCAGCAAGTCTACTGCTACTTATTTCAATTTTTCTGATACTATGGATCCAGAATATAAATTAGCAATTTAATATTGTTAGATACTTGTTTGACCTTTGATAAAGAAACAGATTGTGCAGGATGGATAATTAATATAATCTGTAATCTTCATGCCAGAATTGCTGTCAATATTTTTTGTGCTGACATTTAGCAAGGAAATTGGAAAATAATTTCACGCAGTCAGCAGTTGTTTAATATAATAGTAGAAATAATGTGATATTGTTGGGATTGGAGACTTTTCATTGATGTGGTAGTGACTTTACTCTCAATATTATTGCTTTATAGCAGGGGTCGCCAACCTTTTGGACCTAATGGATCACCAAATTCTTAATTTCAAATCCCGCAAACCACTAATATAAATTTTGACTGACTGTGGCTTGCTGATATTGGTGGGAAAGTCAGTGCCATATTCCAGAGCTGCTGCTCCAGTCCATGGCATGCCCGGTACACCTGGGTGAAGAAGCTGCTCCAGGATGACCAAAGGGCCAATCCTGTGACTACTGCAGCTCTGGAATATGGGACCAACTTTCCCACCAATGTCAGCAAGCNAAGAAGCTGCTCCAGGATGACCAAAGGGCCAATCCTGTGACTACTGCAGCTCTGGAATATGGGACCAACTTTCCCACCAATGTCAGCAAGCCACCCCAGGGAGGATTTCCCTCCCCCATCTTACCTTCCAGTTCCAGCTCACCTGGCTCTACTGAAGTTAAGGTTTGCACTCAGCTGAAGGGTGGGGGCTGGGTGTGTGTGAGCCATATGGGCAGTGCAGCCTTGTGTTCTCACACAGTATGGATTAATTGCTTTGGGGGGAGTGCTTGGGGGAACATTTATCTGCCGACCACCAAAATTTTCTCATGGACCACCAGTGGTCCCCAGCCCACTGGTTGGCGACCTCTGCTTTATACTGTTCCATAAATACTTGGTTTCCCTTTAGATGACATTCAAATTTTATGTAATTCTATTTAGGTCAGATTTCATAACTGCCTAGAAGCCCCTTCCCCCATCAGTTTTAATTAAACCTTTTTTTCTTTCTTTTTCCATGAAGCATGAGACTATTTATATCTTAATAGCATCATAAAGAGTGTATACATTCATAGAATGTCCAAAACAAAACATTCTTCAAATACAAAAAGGTTTTATATAAAACTCTATCCTTTAATATTTTACATTTCATCTAGAAAAATAGGTTTCTTTATTGTATGTAACTGGTTTCACTGGGGCATGATCAGGTATGAGAATCTGTTCATTCACCAGTTCACCTAATCTTAAATATTTCTTTCTTTCTTTCTTTCTTTCTTTCTTTCTTTCTTTCTTTCTTTCTTTCTTTCTTTCTACCTTCAAGTCCATCTACTAAGCATTCAGACACGTCCCTGTTTCTTGGCAAGTGGTTTGCCATTGCCTTCTTCCTAGGGCTGAGAGAAAGTGATTGACCTAAGGTCACACAGCTAGCTTTGTGTCTAAAACTCACAGTCTGCCATATTCTAGCTTGGTGCCATTAAGCACTATGGCAAACTGTTTCTGAAGGATCAAAGTATTTAAAAATAATCCAATCAAGAAAAACTGTGCTAGCGAGATTTTTTTAAAAAAAGTATATTATTGTTGAGAAGGATTTAAAAATCACTAAATATCTATAAAACTGAACCCTGACACATAAGCTTTCAGTATTTTCCACATATGAGAATAGTAGAATGATTTAGGTAGAGTAGTACTGCAATCTAATAAAGAATCTAAAACTTGATTAAAATCTCCAGCCATAATTATTTGATCTTCAGCCAAAGAAAAAAGATGTTCAAAACATCGTGAAATATATTTTGAAAATCCTCAGTAGGGCCATAATAATAAGTGCAGTATGTTTATTAAAACATTTAATTGCACACACACACACAGACTTTTTCTATTTCAATTATTTCTTGTTAGATCACAAATTTTGACATCTTAATCAAAATCACTACAGCTCTAGTAGGTTTTTATTTACTATTAATGTACATTTTTCTAAACCATATCTTAGATAAAAGATCACTCTTTTATGAAAAAGCATTCATTTCTGATAAAGAGCAACTTCAGGTTTTAAGTTGCCCATGTAATAAGGTATAGTTTGGATAATGAAATGTCTGCAAGAAAATAACCAAGCTCAGAGAACAGCAGGGAGCCTTCAAACTTAAGACCTTTTAGATTTTATAAAACTAGTATCATATTCGACTATAGCACTCCATCACAGACTGGGGCTACACACACAAACACACACACATGTTTGAAGACAGTCTTGATGTGATGCCTGTGTAGTATCTTACTGATTTTGTCTGTAGTACCTCTTA
>BHFT01059640.1:0-16188 GCA_004320025.1 Laticauda laticaudata
TGACTACGTTACGCATGTTGGATGAAACCAAGGGGGGAGGGGTGTTGTGTATAGAACTTGGTAGACTCCAAATACCTCGGTCTGATTATCCAAAAAGGCCATTCTCGGATTGGTTACTTAAGAGCCATTCCGATTGGCCCACCGAATGGCGGGAGCACTCAAACAACTGTCATTGGATACAAGCCGTGAGCAAGCCGCTATAAGAAGGGCTGCCATGGCTTGAGCCAATGTTCTGTTACCAGTTACTTTACTGTTTAAATAAAGAGCTTAGAACCTGGTCTCCCGCACCTTATTTCCGAACAGAACACATGCTACCTTGGATGAAAAATTCAGGAAAGGTATTCATGCTGACCTGACAAAGCAGGCCTCATCTCCTGTAGGCCACACTAATTGCCAGTGCATTGGAGAGCTTATTGCAAATTCCAACATAGAGAGAGAAGCTGCAGCAGAAGATAACATTTTTGCAGAACCAAGTAAACAATTTCCCAAGTGGAGTCTCTGTGAAGAGATTTCATCCTTCTACTTTGAGTATAATAACATTCAATGTGCTACAGAAAATGTTTTGATATTACTGTAAAAAAGTATAACTCATGAGGTTTGCCATTTTGGGAGCTGTTTGGGGTACACAATTTCATGGCCATGATGCTTATTAATGCAATTTTATATAGATTTTTACATAAATTTTTTTGTATAAAATTATATTTTTATATAAAATTATATAAAATATAATTTTATATAGATAAAATGATTCATACGCATAATTTCAACTGCTGATGTTGACTTTTAAAACCCTAAATGCTTAGATCCTGACTAACTCCTGGGCAGACTGTATTGAAATAAACCTGCTTGGTTACTTAAATCAACAAGAGGCCTTTTTGAACTTTTGGGTACATTAGTGGGGACTTCCAAGCTTGGGATTATGATCCCAAGGCTGGTAACAGGTAGGTTCCTGTTTTCTCAAAAGTAGACAATGATTTATTTTGTCTTTCTAATGGTTAATCTAATGATTAAGATTATAATGGTTAAGAGCTAGTTTTAGTTTTGATTTTAAATATAATAATTTTACTTTAACAGTTTGTATTCAGAATTGTAAGCAGTCTTAAATGTTGAAATAGAAGGATAGGGGATATCTTTTCCAGCTCCTAGCGAGAGTTAGCTGACGACTGCAGACTAGTGATTCCATTCTTATTGTTAATTCTAATCCTAAAGAAACTATGATCCCTTCAGAGCCCAGGAATATGGACAGAGACTGTGGGAGCTATGGTAAAGTTTGTAGTAGGAGATTCAGACAATGTTATTTAATGGAAAAAATATAGAAAGAATTGCTGTTGGCTTTCCTTGATTTAGGGAAACTTGAGGTGACAATCCACATTCTCATCAGAACTCTGTTTGGATTCTGACCATAGAATACAGTACAAGCTAGAAAAATTCACTAATCTAATTACTAAAATTGAACCACCAGGATTTGATACCACCTGGAATCTATCATTAGAGTCTGCCTTTGTATTTGTTCAAGAACTGCGAGTGGTTGTGGCTCTTAGTCCATTGTAATTAACATGAGATGTTTATTTTGCAGCAAAAAGTCTGGGTAAGGATTTGGGTTATAAACAAGAATAGCAACTAAGAAGCCACGTTCACATTAAATTTGAACGAAAGGGTTTCTGTCCTTTCTAGATATATATCAAGTTAATGTTCAGAAGATTTTTAGTTCATAATATTGGACATCTAACCTTTTATATTTTTTCATTGTCAATGGATCTTCTTATTCTCTTGGTCTTTTTGTCCATACTTCCTTCCTATCATAACATTTTTCTAAGTAGCACTTAAATAATTTCATAAGTCAGACAATAGATGAACAATGCTTATTTATGCTGTCTTTTTAAACAGGTATTGAATAAAACTCATTAATTCAAGCTGATATCAAGCATTCTTTTATATTAAAAAATAACATTTTTATAATTTAATAAAACAAAGATTTTGCAAGTAATCTTTTTCTTGCCATACTCATAATGTTCCTAATAAAAATTGGCATTTAGATGAAGACTATGTATTAGCAAGAGATAATAGATGGGGTGTGAGAGAATGACTGTCAGGAAAAAATGCCAGGCTCTTTTTTCTCATTTCTATTCCTTTAAAAGTTTAAGAGTCCAACCAGGAAGAAAAAGGAGTCCTTCCATTTAAAAGAAATGCAATTTTTAAGGGTCTTGCTTGCTGGTCTCAACCATTATATTTCCAAAGGCCAAAAGAAATATCAAACATTAAAGCCCTTAAGAAAGAAAGTTTAAAAAGAAGATTACTGGAGAATTAAGTCTAGAAAAAGAAAAGTACAGCCCAAAGATACAGGAAAAGAGAGGTACCTGCAGTTCTATATGCAAGATGGTAAAAACCACCTTTATAGCAAAGTACAGGAAGGAAAAAAGGCTCTTGGCAATTGGATAGCATATTCCAGAAGAACTAAATAGTAGCAAGCCCAGCTAAAATTGAAGAAACTATGACAACTCAAGTGAAGAAAATTATTTGAGCTGTGGTTAGAGTGCAGTACTGCAGGCTATTTCTGTTGACTGTCAGCTGCCTACAATTTGGCAGTTCAAATCTCACCTGGCTCAGGGATGTCTCAGCCTTCCATCCTTTAATGTGGATAAAATGAGGAGCCAAATTGTTGGGAGCAATAGGCTGATTCTGTAAACTGCTTAGAGAGGGCTGGAAAGCACTGGAAAGCACTGGAAAGCAGTATATAAGTCTAAGTGCTATTGCGATTGCTATTTGGAAGTCACAGTGCAGAAGCTTAGAAGTGATAGGCTTTGTGTCTAGAAAGAAGATAAAGCCAGAAGAAAGGAACAGGAAAATGGTTGGTCTCTCTATCTATGGAATGCAAAGAAGGGAGGCTCAACAGACTTAGCAAGAGGTTGGACTGATAGTAGTGCACCCAATTAAGCCAGGAGTTTCAAACTCATGTCGTCACATGGTGTCACATGATATATCGGGACTTTTTCCCCTTCGCTAAATTGGGCATAGGCATGGCCAGTGAGTGACACATCTAGCTCACAGACTGGAAGTTTGACAATCCTGGCCTAAGCTGTCATAAAAATCAATAGCTAGTCTATTAGGAGAGAGTAGGATGCAGCAAAGTTCAAAGCATGAAATGAGATAAATGTAAATGGAACAAAAGGGCCAAGAAGATATAGTGAGACATGCCTTATGCAGCCTGAAAAAGTTGGGCAACATTCATGGGACACAACCTCAGAGAGCCAGAAATTGTGACCATAATAGCAGCCAACACGACCTGCTTTTACATAAACAAATAAAAATAAAGTGACAAACCAGAGAATGTCAAGCCAAATGTCAAGCCAGAAGGAATTTGAAGCACTAACTTGCCAAGAGAAACAAAACTAGTAGAGCCAGTATCAAGGGCCATCATTCGAGAACCAGTGATAAGAAGCTCCAGATAAAGAATCAACATTACATGATGTGATATTAGGGATGATGATAAGCAACACCAAAAGAGTTCCAATACCATGACAAGAACGAAACAAGAAATCCAAGAAGAAACAAGCATGGCTGCACAAAGATCTCTCTGGCAAATTGAAAGGAAAAAAGGACAAGTACAAAAAATGGAAAGAGGGACATACAATTAAAGAAGAGTATCAGCAGATAGTCAGAATCTGCAAAGACAAAGTCAGGAAAGCAAAGGCTCAGAACAAACAAAAACTTGCAACAAAAGTCCAAGATAATTTAAAAAAAGTTTCTTCCAACATATAAATAACAAAAAAAAAAATATCAAGGAACAATCGGTCAACTAAGGGGAGAAGACAACAAGGAAGTAACAGGCAACAGAGAGAAAGCAGAATTGCTTAACTCATTCTTTGCATCTATCTTCACACAAAAAGAAACTATAGCTCAACCCACCAAAAACATACCGTATATACTCGCATATAAGCTGACTTTAGAACGCTTTTTTTTTTCCCCAAATTTGGGGGTCGGCTTATACGCGAATAAATCTGGTTGCCTGACTTCGTGCGATGAGAGCCAAGACTCTCATCGCTTTCGCCGNCCCAAATTTGGGGGAAAAAAAAAAGCATTCACCATGGTATTTGGGGGTCGGCTTATATGCGAGTTTTTTCAAAAATCATCATTTTGGAGCAGTTTTTAAAGGGTCGGCTTATATGCGAGGTCGGTTTATATGCAAGTATATATGGTAACAGTAATAGACAGACTAGAAATAAAAGCTGAAATAAGCATCTATATATTCTTAAGTTTTCATGGGTATTTATATGTATGGTATTCTCCTTTGTTCAGGTATTTTCCCACATCATTATAGTTGTGCTTTTAAAATTGTCGTGATGTTTCAGCAGAATCTTATCTGCTGAATCATCAGGTTTGTGTATTAGGTTCACCTGTATGTCAGCATGAGGCTCGCACCAAATTTAAAACAGAAACAGCTGCAAAAGTCTGACACACAGACGAACCCAATACACAAGCCTGATGATGGCAGATAAAATTCTGCCAGAACATCGCTACAACTTTTAAAGCACAACTATAACGATGTAGGAAAATACCCAAACAAAGCTGAATACCATACATACATACATACATACATACATACATACTAAGAGAAAATCTGTTTGATCTTGAATACAAATCACAGGGGCCTAAAGGATTACATCCCAGAGTTTTAAAGGATCTGGCAGAGGTCATTTCAGAACATTGCACCATATCTTTCAAAAATCCTGGAGCACCAGGAAACTACCAGAGGACTGGAAAACAGCTGATGTGGTTCCCATCTTCAAAAAAGGGGGAAAAAACAGACCCAGGAAACTACAGACCAATCAGCCGAACATGGGAAGCAGGTGGGAGGATTCCACCGGTTCTGTCCAGTTCTATAGAACCCCTTGTTAACTTTCTAAGCAGTTCGGAAAACCAGTAGTTAGTTTTGTTTTTTTCCACCCTAATAAAATTCTTGCCAATATGCCGAGACTTCCTGTTTCCAGAGCTCCTAAGGCTTGGCTTTCTTAAAGTGGAAGGGTTGTTTTAAGATTTTTACACTGCTGTTAGGAGGAAATACTTCCTTGAACAATCAGCACTTTAAAGAAATAATTGAATAATGAAGCAAAACTTTTAGTGACAGCGAACCAAGATGAGTGACATTCAGCAAGTCTTATTGGCTAACTAGAAAGACTGATATTCAAATGTGAGTTTACATACCCTTCTGAATTTTGGTCTAAAACTGGTTATTGGTGCAGGTTAATTCTGTTCTTGGTGACAGTTAAACCTGTGTTTATTGAGGGAATAATTTTCCCTATTCAAGAAGCAACAGCTACTGTTGTGATTTAATTATTTGTATTGTGTTTGAATTCTTTCTTGCCTCATGGTTTCTTTTTCTGTCTGAGGAAGGAGTCTTCCTCACTGCTTTAGTACAATCTGGCAATTTCCTTTTAGGATAGACTTCCAAGAGGCAGGATGCAAGCTTGGCACTGATTTTTTTTACTGCTATTCTAGGGGGCAGGTGACCTTTCCTTAAATCTGGATGACTTCCTTAGGATATCTTGTGAGATGAGTGAGACAAGCTGGTATTTTTAAGTGGTGCAAATGGATCTAAGGATTGCTTTTCCTAGGTGTGCTTTTTCTGGAGACCTTCTCTGGCTAAAGGGTTATTTTATGAAGCCAAAAGCATTGGCATGCTTGATAGTTATCATTTCCATTTTAACTATTCTTCATTCTTTAAGGTGCTCATGGCACCACTGCCTGATTTATAATCTGGCTTGCAGGTATTTTAAGTGTAATGATTGGCTATTTTAGAGCAGTTTGTTGCAAGCATAAGATACTTTTTGTATTTCTGTACAGGTAATCCTTTGACCTTAAAGCATTCATTTAGTGACCATGTCAAAGTTACAATGGCTATTCGAAAAAAGCTACTTAATTGGTCCATTTTTCACACGCTTATGACCAGTTTGCAGGCCATCGCCATTGTCCCGAGAGAGGTCAGGCGAGGAGAAGCGCCCCTTGACATGAGTGATGTTCGATGTTGGCCATTCGCCCACCCCAGTCACCTCACCATCAAGCTACACCCACCACACTAAGCATGTGCCACAGAACGGTTTTGTTAAAAAAAACGAATCCCACCCCTGCCAGGAAAGATACTTGGAAAAAGATAATTTAAAAAAGATCTGGTCAACATCAGAAACAAGTTAAAAGTAATAAACTCCGAAGATCAGCACGAGGTTTGTTAAAAGAACGAGATCATGTCAACTAATCTTATTTCATTCTCCAGACTAGATGTCCTAAATTAGAGACCCGCAAATCTGTGGGATATAATATACTTAGATTTCAAGCAAGGCCATTTGAAACAACTAGACCACAACTACTTTATGAGTAACGCTAGAAAAAGTGGGATAGATAGCACATCACCAGTATGGATTCACAACTGGCCTGACAAACTGGTATTCAATGATAGTCCCTTAATGAGGTCTAAGTCTAACATGGAGGGAAGTAAGACAGTGGGGTGCCACAGCAAGTTCCATCTTGTAGGCGAAGTACTCTTCAATATTCATTAATAACTTTAGATGATGGGACTAGAACGGGGAAACTTACCAAATTTGCAGATCGATAACCTAAGCACGCGCAGGAATTAGCTAAACTACCGAGCAAGAAGTAAGCTCAGAGGATCCAAGATGAATCTTGACAGGACTCAAACACTGGGCCATATCTAACAAAATGAAATTCAACTGTGAAAAAAGTAAAAATCTTTATTTGCAAGAAAAACCAAAAATAACACATAGATTGGTTGAACCAGGCTTAAATAGCAGTAACTGTGAGAGGGATCTTGGAGTCTTGTGGACAATCAGCTAAATATGAGTGGCAGTGTGCAGGCAAGCAGCAGCCCAAAAAAGCCTAAATTGCATCTTAAATTGCATTAACAGAGGATTACAATTCAAGATTAAGTTGAGGTACTCATACCACTCTATAAAGCCTTAGTAAGAGGCTAACCTAGAGTACTGCATCGCAGTTTTGCGTCGCCCACACTATTAAAAAAGATGTTGAGACTCCAGAAAAAGTAGAGAAGAAGCAACCAGGATGATTAGGAGACTGAGACTAAAACATATGAACGAACAGTTACAGGGAAACTGACATGGGCTAATTAGTAAGAAGGAGCAGGAGAGATATGACAGCGTGTTCCAATATTTTGAGGGAGCTGCACACATGAGAGGAAGGGGGTCAAGCTATTTTCTAAAGCACGTAGGCCAGACCAAGGAATAAATGGACGGAGTAACTTGTAGAAGGGGAAAGATTTAACTTGGAAATAAGAAGAAACTTCTGATGGTAGAGTAAAAACATCCACTTAATGGAACAGCTTGGCAAACTCATAATATTGTGGGAGTGCCATCAACTTGAAGACCTTCAAGAAGAGACCAAGAAGAGATTGGACTCCCATCTGTCAGAAATGGTGTAGGGTCTCCTGCTTGGGCAGGGGGTTGGATTAGATGACCTTCCAACTCTGATTATCTGTTATCCATTAAGTACAGCTGAGTCAACTGCCAGTGAAGACCAACCCAGAAATGAGGAAAGCCAGGGACAGGTAGATAAATAGACTTTTATAAAAGTTGAAGCTAGCACTGATGTTATGAAGCTTAGAAGTTAGAATTGGAAAGAATAGTGAAATAAAAGTTAAAATAGAAATAAATAAAATATAGCTTAGAAGATTAAGATAATCTTTAGAAATGGTAATAATAGAACAGACATTGATTTTATATTATAAAATAATACTCTTTCTTTTGTAATTGAAATAGCATTCATTTTATAATAAACTGTTTTACCAAGTGAAAAGGATGTGTGCATCCTGTGTAATATCTAGTGAACAATATTGGATTATCAGTTACAAAAAAAAATAACTCACCAGTAAGAACTGACAATGAGAGACTACCATAGTTCTTATCCTTTTAGACAGAATAAAATTAATAGACAATGTTCTGCTTTTTAAAACACTTTTTGAGGTTCAGTTTTAAAAAGATTGAACATACTTCTCTGCTTATTCTTTGAGAATGGTCTATAGCAATTTAATTTTTTAAAGATTTTGTTTCCATTCTCAATGGAAAAAAATCTCTACATCAAAATGTACTTACTATGCCATCTTCAGGACGTTTCTGGGAAATAATTCCAGTTTTTCTTAATAGTTTGCAATAGTAAATAAAAATCACTGTTTTCTAACTTATGTAGCATTTAGCCTGGTTATAAAAGTTGACCACTGGAAATGATTGAAGTCTAATAAGAGTTTGCTGAAAAAATATTTTTTAAAAATCCAAAAATATACCAGGTTCTTTCAAAACCTAGGTGTTTAGTTAATGGGAATTATCTACTAAGTGTTTTGACCTAATTGTAATGTAATTTATCCATTTATTTTAGCTTTTGTTAAAGCAAATGTTTCAACCAACAGAAACCCCTTATTTTGACTGATGTCATGAAGTTCCCTGCAAGGATGATAACTATCAAAGTGATGAAAGATTTGAGACTGAAATAATAGCCTCTGGGATTGATATAACTTCTGGGATTAAAATCACATTCTGTGTTATAGAACTATGATCAGATATACTAAACTTAGTTCTTACTAACAGAGATGAAATAATGGAGAGTGCTGAAGTTACAGAATGTTGGGGAAGAGTGGCCATGTTATACTAGAATTCATCATGCACAAACTAGTGTCTTAGACTTTAAGAGAAATGACTTCAACAAGATAAGAGTTTAAGAAAGGTTCCATGAATAGAAATCCTAAAGGTGAAAAAACTCAGGATGCTAGGAAATTTCTGAAAAATGATATTATAAAAGCACAATCTAACACAACACCACAGGGAAGAAAACAGGAGACCCAGATCAAAATCAACATGACTGCATAAAGAAATCTGACAAACTGAGGGGAAAAAAAAGACAAGCATACAAAATGAAAAGAGAGACATATAACCAAAGCAGAATATTTCAATCTGCAATGATGGAGTCAGGAAAGCTAAGGCTGAGAATGAACTAAAACTTGCAACAAATGCCAAAAAATAATTTTTACAAGTTTCTTTCAACATGTAAGAAACAAGAAAAAAGTTTTTAAAAAAATTGGAAGATGGCAAGGGGTGATGGGTAACAGGGAGAAAGTGGAATTGCTTAAATCAGGGGTGTCAAACTCAAGGCCCATGGAGTGCTTAGATCTGGCCCATGGGGATCCTTAGAAACAGCAAAGAACCATCCTGCAGTGCATCTGTTAGCAAAAATGAAGATTTGGGGGGGGACGTGTACCCATTCCCGCACACACCATGAGCAACCTGGCCAAGGAGAGCGAGAATAGCAGCAGCAGCTTTGAGGAAGAGGTAAGTGAAGCCAGGCACTGGGAGCTCCAGGGCCAGGCTGGGCACTTGCCCTTTGCTGCTTAGGGCTCTGGACAGCCTGCGCCACCATCTGGAGGTCCTCCAAGTGGCCTGAGTGGGATGGCAAGGCTCCTCTGGAGGACAACGATTTGATGCTCTCCCTGATCTTGCCTTTCTCCACTGGAGACAATGGATCCCCCAGCCCCACCCAGACCATCACAGGTGCCCCAGACACAAGTGATGTTAAGCTGGCCACTCCCTCCCTGGCCGTCCCTCTGTGGCCACACCCAATCCAGCCATGCCCACTGGCCCTCAGGTCAAACACAAGCCTGATGCGGCCCTCAATGAAATTGAGTTTGACATCCCTGGCTTAAATCATTCTTTGCCTCTATCTTCATGCAAAAAAAGAAAAAATAAACCAACCTATCAAAAGTAACATCAGAGGAGACAAAACCAGAAAGTAAGTCAAAATAGGTGAGAAAATGGTAATAAAACACTTATCCAATCTAGGCAAGTAAAAATCACCAAGATCACATGCATTACATCTCAGCCTTTTGAAGGAGCTGTTAGATGTGATCTCAGAACCAATGAACCAAAAATTTTAAAGCTCCCAGGCATCAGGAAACTATTAAAAAACAGGAAAAGAGCTAATGTGGTTCCAATTCTCACTGAAGGTTTTTTAAAAAAAGATTGAAAAACCATGTGTCCAGAATGATATAAGGTCTCCTGCTCAAACAGGGGTTGAACTAGAAGACCTCCAAAGTCCTTTTCAAGCTTTTTATTCTGTATTCTATATCATTAAATGAGCTAGATTCTAGAACAAGATCAATAAATTCTCGTATTTAAGCTCTTTAGAATTTACTACCAATTAAGGTCTTACAATCGCAGTTCACCTCTTTCTTAAAACAAGAATAAGTATTAGATAATAAGGAACTTTTCGATATTATCTTTTGCGTCCCATAAATTATTTTGTACTCTTATAACAAATGGACTAAAATAAAATGAAACAACATTTGAACAGATTAATTAGGGTGAGGAGTGTCTATTATTCCACAAGTCTGCTGAGTATATCATTGTATATCAGAATATAACATTGTAGCAAATATTTGCCTGATAACTTTACACAAATGATGTGCATTGTGTTATGGCACCATTAAGCAAATGATGCAGATTGTGTTATGGCATTATTATGCAATGATGTAAATTTATGCCAATGATGAAGTATTCATCATTTGTGTAATAACATCATTATGTACACCGCAACAGAATGTTGTCCACTGAATGTGAAGCTCAGAAAATCAAGATTCAAATAATCCTCTACATAGGTATAAGAAGTTGATACAAAAATTTCAGGCAGCTTTATTAGGATTATTCTTATACATCAACTAATGAGCATTTAATTAAGTTAATTATTTAATTAATTAGTTAATTAGGTCCCTCTGGCTAACTGTGCTGCTTTTTGAAACTTAATCAGTTTTATACAGAAGGTTTTTATTGTCCATTCCATATTTATTGAGATACATAAAACTATGGATGCAAAATAAAAATTTTCACTATGAGTTCAAACCCAATAATATATTTATTTATACTTACTTAGAATAATAGAAGCAGAACAGAAAACTCTACAACTGCCCTAAATACAAAGTATGTTCAGAGTATTGCAGCATAAATTCAGCGCCAGAAAAGTAAACACAGATGGCTGAGGCTTCATGTAACTTCTTTATAAACATATAAATTTTACAATACCAGTTGTAGATTTCTCCAACATGGAGCAAACTCAAACAGAAGCAGACATGTTACAGATTCAGAGCAGAGCTCTAGTTTTCAGCAAGCAAGTTAGTTTCTCTTTCACTTTAGAGCTGAGCACAGAACAGAGACAAACCACACCCAGATTCTTTCTTTAAAGGCCCAGTCCCACTGGCCGATGGACCCAAAACATATGCATAAAGGATACAGCAGACGAGCAAAATTTTGGGGGTGGCTCCATCCGTTTTCATCCACTCCAAAAAGTGGTGAAAATTTGCATAAACAGAACGGAAAATAACGAACGTGGGTAGTATGTTAAACGGATGTTCATCGGAAGCCTAGCGAATAAAAGCGGATGGAAGTGGATGACACCTCTGAAGCGGTTCCGGGGGACAATTTCAAAGCGTACGCATAGCAGAAGGGGTGGATACATAGCGGATGAAGCGGATGCATCACGTATGCCTATAGGAAACAAAGGGGATGCTGTGCGGATGTATATCGGATGCAAAGCGTTCACTGTGCATGCGGGGGGTATGAATTGCATCCGCTCCGCAGATATAAAAAGATGCAGCACGCATGCAGTCAGCATACAGGGGAAAGACGTGCTGCCAGATACATCTTGCAGGAACACCATGGTTCGTCAGTCAGGCAATAAAGTTTAATAAAGTTTATCTTTGCTTAAGACACTTAATAAAGTTTACTTGGTTCATTTTGTTTAACTTAATAAAGTGTTGGTAAAAAACTTTGAAAAATGGGTTACGCCTTTGCATGCTTCTGGGATACATAAGGATAGTTGTGGGATAGATAAACCTCCAGTGTAACCATAGTGGGGACTGTATGGTCTACCATCCCAGCTGCCAACATATGAACTTTATTATTCAATAACAATTTATTCATTGATCAACACATTTTAAAATAAACAAAGCTCTTATTAATGCCCTATTCATTGTAGCACCACTCAACATACATGGCACAATCTCATCAGTGTTATGCAACAGTCTCAAGGAACCATCCATTAATCATCTATCATCCTGTCTTGCCACTCCCCTGCTCCCCAACTCTCCAGCTGGGGAGTTGCACCATTGTCTCAGGAGGTTGCGCTGCTTCTTTCCTTCACATGAAGCTCTGTTGGGCCTTGTACATCCACAGTGTCTATCAGGTTATGTCCTTGCTTCCATTCACCAGGCTCCATGTCCCAATCCCTTGTTGACAGTCAACAAGTCCGTTCTGCAACACTGGGTAGCGGGTGCGCATAAGATTGTGCAGGATGTCAGGCAAGCTTCCACGACGCTCCTCATGGTCTGTGGGTCATGCTGCATGGTGATGAGAAGTATCTGGAACCTGTTGGCAGGTAGTCCAAAGGCGTTCTCACACCCGTCTTGCCCAGACAGCCTGTAGTTGAAGATCCTCTCTTCATGGGTGAGGTATCTGGAAGTGTAGGGCTTCAGGAGGTAGGTTCTGAGAGAGAAGGCGTCATCCCCATGATGAAGTAGGGCACATCTTGTATGTCGTTGGCAGGGGGTCTGGATCTGGGAAGGCCCATGATGAGGTTGTGTTCCAGCCCATCCTTGAGGTCACTTGCATTGTATACCTGGCCATCTAAAGCTGACCCATTGCCTTCATCGATGTAGATGAACTTGTAGTCAGCATCAACCATGGCAAGAGGATGATTACTGAAGAAGCCCTTGTAGTTAAAATAAGTGGACCCCGAGTTGGCTGGAGCTTGCAGGCTACATGCTTCCCATCTATGGCTCCACTGGTGTGGGGAAAGTTCCACCTCTGATACCATTCGTCTGCCAAGTTTTCTCCAGCCTTTGTTCAGTGGTGGGCACCTGAGGAGCTTCTCCAGGTATTCTTCAATGATGGCCTGCACCACTTCTCTGACCACTTTGCTAATGGTGTTGTTGTGGCACCCTCCATGCATACTGCATGTTTCTGTATGTGGTTCCAGAGGCCAGGTGATGCAGAGTCAGTGCCACCTTCAGTCCGGAGTCCAGGTTGGGAAGGAAGTTGGTTGCTAGGCTTGGTCACCTGGGTCTCAGACGCTGCTACAAGTTCATCAAAAATGGCTGGTGGCATCCTCAATGAAGTGATGGAATGCACGAGGGTCTTCATTCCTCAGCTCCACCATCAATTGGTCATACAGTCCAAACTCCATTCTTCCCACGATCCATCCTCGGACCCACACAACTCTTGGACGTCTCTTTCCTCTCCTTTTGTGTAAAACTTGATACAGTCTGAACAGATTTTTGGTTCTGGTGATGAAATGAGCGCAGCTATCATATGGACTGTTTCATCATCATGGTGAAGAAACAATTTGATGATGTTGAAGATAAGACCAAGGGTGATGAGGTCTGTACACCCCGGCTGCTGGACTCATACTGAGTCCACTAGATGTCCTTCTACATACTCTAGACATACTCCAGACATCCTAAATATATGAGATACATCCACATACAAATGTTTTGTCATTTTTAAAAACTTTATATACGAGATGCATCCACTTAATCCTTTCTATTTCCGTGCTACTAACGCTGTGTAGACATTCCATGTACCTTTTTGTTTCCTCCCTCTTTCCATTTTCAGCTGCAGCGGATGTGAGTTGCAGGAATGCCCAGAGGATGCAGAGAGGATACAGTGGACGTTAACGGATGATAACGGACATAGAATGTTTGTTGCCCGTATATGTCATGGTTGTACATCATAACGTGGTGGAAAGTTCATACGTTCAAAAAGTTTTGAGCAGCTCAAAACTTTTTGCACAGATGAAATCGCAGTGGATGGTTGCTGGAGATAGAGGCGTATGAAACACATATGTAGTGAGTACACACAGATGCATAGCGTTTTCCAATGGATGGCAAGCTTTTTTTAACGTTTTACATCCTCTTTGCATCCATAAGTGCAGTGGGATCGGGCCTTTAAGTTTCAGCCCTCAATTCAGCTCTCATTGGCCAACCTTGTTCCTAAGCTCTATTCCAGTTCATGAGTATACTCTGACAAAGTAGTATTTCTAACCTTCTTTTCATGTGTACATATCTGGGAGTGGGGAGGACAAGAAGGGAGAAGACTGCTCAGTCTGTGTTCTTATTCGGAAAAAAACAACTATATGTATTGTTTATTGACAATTAAATGTAGTAATTTTAATTTTTTTCACTGTGAGGAAAGGAAACCTTTTCCAATAAAAGAAGGGAAGATTTTTGTGTTCACTTTACCAGGAGCAGAAATACAGTAAGTTTAAATTCATTTGCAGGAAAGAAACTGGAAGTTTTATGATTTCTCCAATTCTACTCGTAATTTCCTGCAACTTTCTGATCAGTTGATAAACACAGCAGATCACATATGTTGCAGGTTCTAGATAACATCGTTTGGCTTGAGAGAATGTTTATATTAATAGTTGTGGAATGCAAAAAAAACCCTAAAAGTAAATTCATAGTTTCCTTCATATACATCAATGCAAATTATTTTCATCACAATACTGTTATTATAATTTTGTTTTCAATATAGTAAAAATGCAGATATTTCATAAGCTACATTTATTCTGATTGTTTTCCTCTCACTGAATGCACTGAATACAAAGCACAAAAATAAAACCCTTGAAAAGATTTATACATTTCCACTTTTAATTGCAAGGTCTCTAGCAAATGTAATTTCTGATAATTGTCTGAATAAATTCAGGTGCTATTAAATGTGCTTATTTCATGATCTGCCAATTATGCGTTTGCCTCAACTTATCACTTTCAATAAATTGCTGCTTTGAAAAGACCTTGTCTGAACATCCTGCCAAAGTAATTGCAGTTCATTCTGCAATTTTAAAAAGCAGAATTACTCAAGGGAACTTTTCTCATGCATAACTTTTGAGTGTGGAATTGTTCCCTTAAATTTTCTTTCTGTATTAAGAACATGGTTCAAGAACTTGGGCAACAAGGAATATAATTCTTTTTCTTTCTCATCTCAGCCATGTTTAGTATCTTAATTTGAAATACTCTTTGTTTCTTATAGAAGTTGCTGGGAATGGATGCTCATCAAAAATTAATGTGTGTTTCTCACAAACCATTTCCTATGTATATGATAAAAGTTCAAAAATATAAAGCAAGAAAAAGAAAAAAATCAAAGGGGAAAATGCAAGAAAAGGGAAAAAACAAAAGAAAAAACAAAGAAAAAAGATAGATAGCTTCCGAACTTCTTTATAGGAGTTATAATTTGTTCTTCTCTATGGTTACAACATAATTTTCTTTTTATTATCTATCCCGTCGAATCTCAAAAACATAAAATGTAAGGCTTTTTCTGTTTTACACAAAAATCCATAAGGGGTTTCCAGTCAACAATAGAAACATTGTCTTTATGAAAGAAGACATTTTAACCATCTCAGGAAGTTCCATCATCTTTGCCAACCATTCCTCCATTGTGAGTAATGGCAAAACTTTCCATCATTTTGCATACAATAGTTTTGCTGCAGTTATGATTTAAAATCCTCTGAAACAATGTATATATTTGAATCCATAATGTTCTTGCAATTTTACATATCCACCAAATATGATGAGTCATCATTTCAAATATATTTCCTTACCAAAGCAGGGAGTGATTTCTGATTTCTTGTCATTCTTCTCACTGTTTGTTTGTTTGATGTTTTTCTGGGAAGTTGGCAGTGAATGTTAGGGAGGGGAGGGAGGAAGCAGGAAGAAAAGAAGGGAGGAAGGAGGGAGATTTCCTTCCTCCTTTCATGTTCATGTTCCTCCCTCCCTTCCTTTTTTCCCTCTCCTCAGCAAGCAAATGACTACTGCTGAGTGGGAAAGGGAGTGAGGGATTATGCAAATAGCCAATAAGCTATCAGGGAATCTTGAAAATAGGACTACATATTCTTCAAATTTCATTTCTGTTAGCCTATTTGGTATACCTTGGTTGCAAACATTTTGCCCAGTTAAAGGTTACAGATCCAAGAGTTTTAATAGTCCATTTTCTGAGTTCCAACAACTTCTGAACAACTTAATTTTCATGTACCGTCTGGTATATTTGCTTACAAATATAGGTGAAACTCAAAAAATTGGAATATCATGCAAAAGTTCATTTATTTCAGTAATGCAACTTAAAAGGTGAAACTAAT
>BHFT01059645.1:0-22676 GCA_004320025.1 Laticauda laticaudata
AACAACGGATGGAACATTTTGCTCGTCCGTTGTGTGCGTTTTGCATCTGTTGGGCAGTGTGACAGGGCCTTAAGGTTGGAAAACATTGTCTTGAAGTATAATTTTCAGAATTACCTCCCAATACCTACCAAGCTGTCTGGGAATAATGAGAGTTATCATTCCGATACATCTAGAAAGCATTAAGTTAGGGAAATCTATTTAAAGCAAATTTAATTTTAAAATCTGATCGCAAAGGCTTCACCAATGAAATAAGGAAAAATTACAATCTAGAGCTAGGCAATGTTTTAATTCATTAATTTTGTTTCAACATTGATGTCTGTATACATTTTCCCATTTTGTTTTGCTGTGAGGTAAGAATCATCATGTCCTGTGCTAAGCACATTGGGCTACAGGCACATTCCACAGTTCTCGGTCTGCAGAGACAGTTTCTGCATCCTTTCATTTAAGATTGATATTTCCCAGATCTTCCTGAAATGTTCAGCACCAGGTTTTCTTTCGTCTTCCTCTTTCTCTCTGACCATCTGGTGGTATTTAATTAATTTCAATCTTTGCTGGACGTTGCTCACTCATTCAGATGTGTCCAGTAAAGCGCATTCTTCATTCTGTCACTATCTCAGACAGTCTTCAGGAATTATACTTCTTTGTCGAATTTCCTCATCTATCCTTGACTGTAGCTTCCTCAACTTTTTATTCAACTATCTTAGTAGCATCATGGATGAGGAACAGAAGCAGATGATGTAAGAATAGCCTAATTAAATATTGAAGCTAGAGATTTTAACATTTTTCATACTTCATTTCTATGATGCAGACTTCTGAGATGGTTGTAAAAGCTACAATTAACAAATTACAAAGCACACATTTGAAATGTAATGAATAAATTTCAAGCTCTGGGAAATAATATTTTCACACATCTTTAATACCATTAATATATTTCAAATAATGTTCATTTTGCATTAATGTCAGTACTTCAATTAATTTCATTTTTACATTTTTACAATATTATCATAATGTGATTTTTTATGGTTTTTTATTTTAAAATAATAATAGCAGTGCAAGCAATAGCAATAGTACTGAGACTTATATACTGCTCCATAGTGCTTTACAGCATTCTCTAAGCATTTTACAGAGTCAGCATATTGCCCCCAACAAACTGGGTCCTCATTGTACTGACTTTGGAAGGATGGAAGACCGAATCAACCTTGAGCCCCGTAAGGATTGAGCCCCAGGTTGCAGGCAGAGTTACCCTGCAATACTGTATTATAAACTGCACCACCAAGCCATCTCATATGGCTTGTTTCAAAGCAAAATCAAACACTGAGAACTTGTGAAAAACTATACGACTCTCTTCAACATGCTGTCTTTCTGGCCTGTTAGAATGCAAATGACATCATGCCAGAACAGTGCTGGCTAGAAATTAAGGGAGTTACAGTTCAACACTTCTAGAAGATATCATTGTAGAGAAGGTTGATGCATGGATGTCAGTTCCCAGAATTCCTCAGCCAACATGCTGGCTGGCAAGTTCTGGAAATTGAAGTTTGAAATTGAAACCTAGAACTATGCTGCCTTCGGTCCAATCTAAGTATGGTAGATAAAATCATACATTGCAATGTCCTACCTGTCAATGAATACTTCAGCTTCAACCATAACAATAAGAAGAGCACACAATAGATACAAACTCAAGGTTAACTGCACCAAACTTGATTGCAGGAAATACGACTTCAGCAACAGAGTGGTCAATGTCTGGAATACTCTACCTGACTCTGTGGTTTCTTCCCCAAACCCCAAAAACTTTAACCTTAGATGGTCTACTATTGACCTCACCCCTTTCCTAAGAGGTCTGTAGGGGGCATGCATAAGCGCACCAACGTGCCTACCGTCCCTGTCCTATTGTTTCTTTTATTTTTTATTTTTCTTATATGTATCCATGTATGCATAACTATGTTTTTACTTATATCTATCATCTTGTAAGCAATTGACAAACCAAATAAATAAATAAATCTTAAAAGTGCACAGTCTGAAAAACATTGTTATAAACATTCCCATTTGGTAATTTTGCTACTTTGATAGCCGCAAAAAATAAAGTAGACCCATTGTCTTCTAGCTTTGACAAGAAAGTGAGGGGAAATGATTTCACAACTTTTGTAAGACGGCTGTGGAGGAATTCTTTGTCAGAATATAAAATACAGAAGTGCCATATTAAAATAATTTTCTTTCATTACTAAGGGGAAATGAGAAGTAAAATTTAATTCAGTTTCTAAAAGTCAGGAAGAATCTGAAATTCAGTATCATGGTAATTAGACAAAGCATCTCAGAGCATCAGAACTGGTCTGAGGATTGTTACCATTAATGATGCATCCATAAATGTATATATCAATATTTCATGGCTTTAGTGAGATCTTGTCATATTTTATTTAAGTAAAAAGTAAATTTAAGTAGGGTCTACATGTATTAAAACTTCCTTTAGCTAACTCAGAGATATCTCAACAACAAGAAGGTAAAATGGTGGACACTACTGTGTATATATGTAAAATTTTGACATATTTAGAAAATGGCAAGGCTTTGAACTATATAGTTGTGCTTGCCATTTTGGTTCATTTGTCCCCAATGTGAACACCTCTGTGATTTACAGCACTTCTCTGTGATTACTAGTGATATGATTCTACAATATAGCACTATAGTATAGAATATCTTCACAAGTGGGAAATGAAGAGTTCTCACCTCTCTGCCACTTGAGATAGGAAGAACTAAATGAGATTTCTGTCTGATTTGGAGCTTTGCCTCAACAATGACCTTCTTGGCTTTCAAGTGATCAGCTCTATGACCTGTAGGGCCTCCTCTTTGTTATTTCCTAGTTCACTTCGGATCATTATCTACAGTTCAGTCCTGAAGCACTTCTCTTTGAAAAGTGCTCCCCAAAAGCAAAATTACAAACTGTTATTTCTTACTGTCAGTCCATTTGCTCAATGGCAATGCCCGAAGGAAATGCTTCATGATGCACATGGATAATTTGAGAGACAAGAAATCCTCTTTTCCCATACTCTACAGTGGTTGCTACAGTGCTGCTGGTACACCAGAGAAAGCACGCTGTCAAAATTGTTGCAATTTAATGTGTATGCATATTTAAGATGAATAAAATGCTATATAACTATTCTGTCTTTTCCTCCTTTAGTCTTTTTTTCTGGTAAATAAAAAGAGTGAAGAAATAGAGAAGAATAGGACAAGACAACAAAAGGAACACACAATTAAGACATACAAAGGAATTTCTGCTCCTATCCTAAATTCTACAAGACCACATTAAAGCATCCTTAGAAAGTATGAAGCTAAAAGAAAAAATAAAGCTAAAATAAATACAGATTACAGATTAACAGAGTTGGAAGGGACTTTGTAGGTCATCTAGTCCAACCCCCAGCCTAAGCAGGAAACCCTACACAATTTCTGACAAATGGCAGCCCAATATCTTCTTGAAAGCCTCCAGTAATTTCCCACAACTTCTGAAGGCAAGCTGTTCAATTGGTTGATTGTTCTCACTGTCAGAAAGTTTCTCCTTATTTCCAGGTTAAATCTCTCCTTGTTCAGTTTCCATCCACTATTCCTTATCTGGCCTTCACGTGCCTTGGAAAATATATTGACCCCTTCTTCTGTGTGGCAGCCCCTGAGATATTGGAACACTGTTGTCATGTCTCCCCTGGTCCTTTTCTTCACTAGACCAGCTATGCCCAGTTTCTGTAACCATTCTTCATATGCTTTAGTCTCCAGTCCCCTAATCATCCAGGTTGCTCTTCTCTGTACTTTTTCTAGAGTCTCAACATCTTTGTTTATAGTTTGGTGACCAAAACTGTATGCAGCAGTCTAGGTGTGGTACTAAGGCTTTATAGAGTGGTATTAGTACATCACTTGATCTTGACTGTATCCCTCTGTTAATGCAATTTAAGATTGTATTGCCTTTTCTGGCTGTCGCCTGCACAGTGCTGGTTCATATTTAACTGGTTGTCCACTAAGACTCCAAGATTCCTCTCACAGTTACTGCTATTAAGCTAGTTTCACCTGGTTTCAAATAAAAACATAGGATTTATTTGTTAAAACATATTCTCATTTTCTACAACTATGCAATCATTTTCAGAGAGAAGACAAATAATCTGAATTTTAAAACTGGGAACCAATACAATCTGTGAGCTATGCATATATTTAGTTGACCTGGACTTTCAAGATGCAACCAGTCTGAACTACCTTAAAG
The DNA here is from genome assembly GCA_004320025.1 of Laticauda laticaudata. Taxonomy (NCBI): domain Eukaryota; kingdom Metazoa; phylum Chordata; class Lepidosauria; order Squamata; family Elapidae; genus Laticauda; species Laticauda laticaudata. The sequence continues at coordinate 4,235 of BHFT01059645.1, forward strand.
CAGCAGAGGCTCTAATTTAATCTAGGTCTCATCTCAGAATTCCAAGTCATGATCCCTTTGCAACACTGCCAACAAATCAGGGTTAAACAAAACAGCTGTCAAGTTATAGCAGAAATAATAATACTCTTTCACATGATGCAGCAGTTATGCCTCATGCCCCTTGCTCTATGACTTCTATTTAGTCTGTGGGAATTATTCTTGCCCTCTGAAATAACTGCAAACTTAATGCCAACTGAATACTGTATCCTGGAAGTGAAGACAAAGTCAGGTCTTTGAAAACAAAACTAAAACTCTCTCCAATAACTAAACTTCATCTCATTTTATTTACATTTAATTAAAATTAAATGAACAATTGATGATAATGTTTGAAGATCTCCACCAAAGATTTTTTTTGGGGGGGGGCATAAATAATTCTGGAGACCTAACTGAGGCACCCCTTCTTTACAAGGATGAAGAATGTATTTTGCAAGAGAATAAACAAGTTCACGGAAGATAAAAAATATTCCGTGTATGCTCTCACATCAGGGGGCTCTATCTTGAGTTAGAGATTCTTGAACCCCCAGGGAGTTAAGTACTGACAAACATTTTTCTTTTTAGAGAGATGCCAGAAAAAGGGCTTACATATTATTTCAGCTTTGCAATCAATTCTTTCAAAAAAGAAAATATGTTCATAAGTAACAGGCACATCAGTAAGATTACACTTTCATATGATATGTATACCTTATCATGCATTTTCCTTCCAGGGTAAGCAATGATATGCAAACCAATGAAATAAAGTAAAAGTAGCATGCTAAAGAAGTAAGAAGCATAAGATAAGAAAAAGAAATATATTTAGCTAATTCAGAATTACTATTGTTGTAACTCACCCACAAAACCCTATACATCCTAGCAGATAGCAGATATGACCCGATGCCGTTAAATATTATTGAAACATTATTGATTCTGTTGCATTTATCAGGGGGTTTTTTTGTTATAATTTTGTGCTTTCAGCAGTGGTTTCAGCAGATTCAATTTTTTTTAACTACCGGTTCTGTGGGCGTGGCAGGGGAAAGATACTGTAAAATCTCCAGTCAGAGGTGGTATTTGCTGATTCTCTGAACTACTCAAAATTTCCGCTACCGTTTTCCGGTCAGAACCTGCTGAATACCACCTCTGGCTTTCAGAATGCAAATAAGCAGCTTTGAATGCCTTTAAGCCTATCACATCTCAGCTGTAAAAATATGGATAACCATAGCAAAACTTTTTTGCTCCAATACCAAAATGTTTTTTCCCCTGAAGGGTAATAAATAAAGAAATGTAGTAAAATATATTATAGCATTAAGTAGAGAGTTACTGTATAGGCATTTCTTATCCTGCTATTGTAAAAAATATTTCTTTAACTTTTCACGTGTTGTAAAACAATTATAACACATGCCTGCATTCAGTTACATCCCACTTCTATGAAGACACATGATTGTCCCATCTAAATCAATCTGAATCCATCTGTTTTCCTTCAGGCATATGTTTCACCTTAGCATCCCCCGCCCCCAACATACTTCCCTGGGAACTTAACTTCCTACATCTGGAGGAATACACACCTTTGGAAGTATGTTGTTAATAGTCTTTTTAAATGGTCAATTGTGATCAATTAGCAGGACAATAGGAGAAGGGATAATGAAAGATAAACAGTGTCAGAAAGACATTTGTTTTTTGCAGGAAAGATGTAAATCTAAGTTAGAAGGTTTTACAATGCAATTACTCTATTTGTAAGGATTTTTAAAGGTATAAGAAGACTCTACTTGCTTTATATGCTTTGTAACCTTTCTCACATATCTATCTTGTGTGTATGCGAGAATAGGTCTTATCCTAACCTTACTGATCAATTAAAGTTAGATTTTGTTCTTTAAAGCCTCTGCTTAAGTTCATTTTTTGTCACATCATGATCTTAAGTTATAGCCGGACTTTACACTTCAATAATGATTATTCAGATTTTTTTAATCTAGATATGTTAGGCGTAAGTCTTACATAGAAAAAGTGGAGTAATGCTTGAATGGTTCCTCTCATCAACATCCATGATGTTTAGAAATCCAGCATATGATAATTTACTATCTAACACGAAATTAACTGTGAAATCAAACTTCTGTAAGAAGACAGTTCATTAAAAATATAGAATGATAACAATAGCTAGGAAGGATGCTGGACATACAGCAAAGTTTATATATTTTCTGGATGATTCCATTTCACAGAATATTAAGTTTTTACCTTCTGCATATTGTTTTTGCAAACTAATTTCTTCATAAATTAAAAACAAAATTGACAGCTGTCGGTTTAGAATATGATTTTATTTCTTGACTTCTTCCAGTTTAGTTGCTACCATTTCTCTTGCCACTCTTTCCTTGGCAAAGAACAACACCAACCATTCCCTTATAGCAGGGCCTCCCAAACTTGGAAACTTTAAGACTTGTGGAGCATAGCTGGCTGGAAAATTATGGGAGTTGAAGTCCACAAGTCTTAAAGTTTCCAAGTTTGGAGACCTCTGCCTTATAGGAACTACTATGATAGTTGTTTTCAATGCAAAAAGTTAGATGGGGAAGAACTTCTAAAACACAAGTGAACAGTTATAACAACACATCTCTCCACATCTTCAATTTTTTTGATAGCAGTCCATTCAACACCAACCTATGATTCTACAATTTAGACATAAATATTTTTCCTTATCACTTTAGTGGAACAACTGGAAAACTATCCTGGTAAATAATTCTTAATAATTGCAGGCATTGAGCCTGAGATCTCAGCTTCCTTCCTATTCCTCCATATTAAGATACCACTCCAAACTTAAACACAACAGAAAAGGGCGGTAGCATGTTCCTAAAACACTCTTTTTCACATTCAGACTGCAGGATAAAATCCTCAAATGTTAAAATGAATTGCTCCATTTTAGGCTCCAAGCACAAGAAGAAAGGAATGGAAATAGCATCTTGAAGGAATACAATGAATATTAGCAGTCCAGACTGTAGTTGATGAAAAATATTTTATCTTTTATTATGTCAAAAATAAAAGTTAAAACTCCCCCACTAATCAAGCAAACACAGATTGAGCTGTTACCTTTATGCCCAAATCTTCATTTTTTTTTCTTTTTAGATATTTCTTTGAAAAGTAAAATTAAATTGCAGTGTTATTTTTCTCTGGGTAGCCTAAAACAGTCTGATACAACTTAATTTCATGTCCTGCTGCATATTTAGGCCACACTGAAAGCCAAAAGATTTGATTGCAAAAATATTTGTTTGCTATGCAACGTTTCAAAATTTGGCAACCTGTACTGAATACAAATCTCCTCCAAGCAATCAGGCAGGGAACCTTTAGGAAAAAAACAGTTCCACTTAGACTAGAAATCTGTAACAAAAAAATAAAAATAGGAAGTAACCTGATACCAAATAAACAATTGGGTTATTTATCTTAGCCTTCCTGGTGCCTCAGGAAAGATCTTTCTTACAACTTCTATTTTTAACTGAAAGAGTCAGGGATCAAAATTGGGAGTTCCTGGCTATGTTGTACTACTAAGATATGATTCATTTCTCCAAACTCCTTAACAGATGGGCTGTCTTATCTGAATAATATGGCTAGTTTTTGCAGTTTTACTTGTATTCTAATAACATTTCCCAAGTTGGATCTTTTAGGATAAGTTACTAAAGGGATATTATGATTTGCTTTGAGCTCTGTCAAGCAATGGTTCATGTAAACCATTACCAAACTATGTATCATTTGTCAATCATGTGTAAAGAAGAGAACTTAAATGATGGCCATGTGCATGTAAACCAGGAATATTTTTATGGAAGAACCATTGATGCTTCTGGGAGAAAAGACTATCAAAATTGTGATATTCTGGAATATACATTTAAAAATGTAGTCATCTAATCTGATTTCTTTCCAGCAAGGAAGCCAACTAAACATAGGGGTTTTATGATATGTTTACATCAATGAACATATAAGTAGCAGTGATATGTCTTAAGAATAAAGGTGCTTTCTTGGGGGTTTAGATGATGTAAATGTGTGTCACAGCAGACACCATCTTGGAAGCGGCATCCTGAGTGAGACAGAAGGAGGAATTCCTCTTCTAAGATGGCCCCTGCCATCCACAGGGAAAGCTGACATAGAAAGTTAAAGGGGAATTTGTTGGAAGAAGTCACATCTACAGGCCTGCAGGAAAGACCTAAGAATTGTGCATGCAAATTACTGACAGGGAGCAACCAAATTGAGCTGAATGTTAAGTCTCCTATCTTGCCCTCTCATATCTTCTTCAAGCTGAAGAATACTTGATAATACACAAGGTATATCAAAAGCCAATCCCCACGACTAATTTCAACAGGTTTTATTATTTTTTTCAGAGAAAGTGTGACTATACTTCAGAATGGTTAAAGGTCATGCATCAAATGAGAAAAATGTCCAAACTGGATTGCCGAAAGTATGACTTCAGCAACAGAGAGGTCAATGCCTGGAATGCACTACCTGACTCTCTTGTTACATCCTCAAACCCCCCACTCCTTTCCCCTTAAACTATCCACTATTGACCTCACTCCATTCCTAACAGGTCTGTAAGGGGCGTGCATAAGTGCAATATCGTGCCTACCATCCCTGTCCTATTATCCCCATTTATTCATACCTGTTTCCTGTATTCATACTCATGTTTATTTTTATACCTATTGTAAGCGACTGACAAATCAAATAAATCAAATAAAAATAAATAAAAATGTGTCTAGAAGGCAACCAGGTAAAACAATGTAATTTATATAATCGATTGTCCAGAAGGTTTGAATTATTTAATGCAGTCTGACTTTTGATAGACCCTACATATAGTTTTCGACATTTAGTAACTGATATAAGAAATACTTTCATTTGCAATTAATTAGGAAAAGATAAAGCGTATTTGTAACATTTAATAAAAATAAAAGCAACAGTTTTTTTTAATTAGAATACATTTTCCCATTCAGTACAGCCAGTTTTCATGATCATTTAAAAAAAAGAAATACACAGCATTTTTAATGATCTTTTGTAATTTTAAACTAACATTTTGCAAGGAACCCTAGCAAATTCTGGGCCAAGAAAAAGGCTGCAGGGCCAAGATATTGGCTTTTTAAATAAAAGCTCCAGTAGCCTGTAAAACTACTGTAAAAAATGGGGAATCACTATCCACACAGTAATAATTATGCCAGCTGTAGATCTTTGCATATTCACACAAACCCATAGGGAGTGCAAAATGCTTCATTTCAAACCATTCTAGTGTGAAATCTTGTATTACACATCCATTTTCAAGTGTGAAATGGAGTGTTTCAAGCATACTGGAAATATTTTGAAGTTGGAACAAACCTTTTCCCAGCTCAAAACACTTCTGAAATGTATAAAACAACCTGTTTCACAATCAAGCCAGCAGTTTCACAATAGAAAATGGCTTGCAAAGTTTCTCAAGGCACATGCTGAAAAATTCAAATAGTTTAAAATGAAATATTTTGCTTTTGTGAATGAAGTAAATTTTGTTTTCCTTATTTCCTATTTTGTTTTCCTTATTTATTTCCTTATTTTATTTATTTATTTCACATCAACTTACTTTCCTAAAAAATAGAACAGTATATCAAGATAGTAACAACCAGAAAATAAAGAACAGCTATGCAGAAACTGAACAGGCAGGCAGTTAGCAAAAGGCTTCATTAAGTACCTCATCTGTTATTAATGGAGCAGAGATGAAGTAGCTGACAACAGAAGTTCATAAAAAGTCCTGTTTAATTCAATTTTTGTGATAGCTTGACATGTCCCACCAGTATCTGCTTGTTCACATGTACCCTGTAATCACCACTAAATAACAATACTTCTGTTTTGTTATGAAAAAAGTACAACCAGAGCATTTGAGGTAAACTGTGAAAGAAGGGCAGATACAAATTCATAAATGGGGAGTCTAGATTATAAGCAGAGCCTGTGTTCTGCAATATGTCAGCCTTTGGCTCCTTCATTTCTCTGGAGTACATGATGAATGGATCATTCAGGTGCTCGTAACTCCAAAGAAAGTTCACACATTTGATTTAATGAAGTTAAGGCTTAAAAGTCAGTTTTGCCCAGCCATATGTCCTGAACAGAAAGATTAGGGGGATATCCAACCATCCCTCATGTATCTAACATACTGCACTTTAAATGGATGTATTTAGATTCATTCTCCCATGTTCTAGAATTGAGGAATGAGGAGAGATACTCCTTTTAAATCAAATGTGGCTTGGTTTTTTATTTCTTCTATGACAATTGCATTTTTATAAGGACTGTAAATATTCAATTTTTCAGATTTTCTTTAGAGGTCAGCAAGATTTTTGATGCCCTTTTGCTTTTCATGCCATAAGTGAAAAGCAGAAACAAACACTGGTAAAATGTCAAGGGTTAATTAGCTCACATTCTGAAAATCAGAAACCAAGCTTTGAAAATTTTGACACACACAAAAAATGAATAGTTCAATTTATTCATGTAGGGAAACATGAGAATAGAATTCACCCTTACTCCCAATCCTCATTATTTCAGTTATGCGTGGGGTAGTATTTTTCCCAGTCTTTATTAATTAACAAGTAATTTTCTTCTGGATTCAGAGGATTATACAAAGTCTGACAGCACATGTAGAAAACAGTCTTTAATCTGTTTAATTTATATAGAATATATGCTCACCTGTTATTTCCACATTCATAGGCAGTAATTAGATTGTCAGCTCCTTATTTATGTAAACATTCATTGACAAAGTAAGAAACACCCACCACTGAATGCTGTTATATATCCCTTCACAATCACATGTCGGTGATATAACTCTCAACAAACTTATCTACATCTGGTTGCTGAAGGTTGTTATGTAGACATAGAAGCAGGGTTATCTACTTATGAAATGTGTAGTCTGTCCTAAAGCAGGAAGCACATAAACATGAATGGACCCTATTCCCATTCAAAGATAAATAAATTATACCCCAAATTTAATGGTTTTTTTTTTTAAATAAGCTTCCTTAATTCTATTTAGCATTCTACTCTTTCAGAAACTCACCCAGATATGTAAATGAATGATTCCAGGGCAATTAAGCCAATGCTAGTCACTGGAGACATGTTATCTCTGCAACATTAAGCAATGTGTCAAAATAATTCAGACATATTGGATTTATATTATCAATTATGGTGAAACACCATGTATGTAAGTTTATTATTTGTGTATATAAAATGGATGGAGACCATAAGTGCCCCCAAAGCTAATTCTCAAAGTTATTATAAAGATGAGAAAAGATAAAACTGAAAGCATGCAATAAGGTCTGTGCGATGTGGACTGGATTTGTCTTGATGAAATGTTTCACATCATGGAATGGATGTGTGAGCAGAACCGAAGCCATGTTGGATGGCCCATTGAATTGAATAAGGAAGTGTGTCTCAAAACTCAGTAGTTCTGCTAAATAAGAAAGTGTTCCAGTTTGTGCACAAGAGAAAAAAACAAGATAAGGCTAGAACAATGGGGAACTGTAATAAAGTGCTGCGATGTCAGAAACCGTATAACTACTTTTGCTAGATAAGGAGCTAGTATGAACCTTCGAAATATATGTAGCAATTTGAAAACAGAAAGAATGTGAGCCAAGGCCTCGTAAGAGGGGATAAAAATGCTGCCTGAATTTTGCTCTGTGTTCCTTCAATGCCTGAGGGGACCCGTCTCTGCAGACACATGAATAAAACCTTGTTTTCCTTGGATCAACAAATCTTTTGGTGGTTTTTTTATCTGCTTCCACCTCACAGATGTAATTCACTTCGAGGCAAAGTGATTGATTTGCTTTGAAGAGGTGCTTTGTGTCTCCTTGAAATTTTGCCTTGGCATTTCTGGTAGCCAAAAGAGGCTAGAAGGCTTCAGATAAAACTTTTTACTGTGTTTGCTGAAATATGAATTCCATGTGAACAATAAAAAATAGACATTTTATATAAAAATGAAAGAAACAGAAAAAAAATAGGCCAAACCAATATACATTCACATCCTTGAACATCCAACAGTGATGGATAGTTACAGTGATGAGTTCTTGCTTATCTTCCTTGGCTTTTTTTTTCAAACTTGAAAAGTCCAGTTCAAGCAGGATATCCCTTTGTTTCTATAACTTGTGCTATGTTAGCTGTTACTATTTCCTGGTTCTCAAGTGCTCATTATTCTTCCTAACACATTCTTGCTAATGGAAATTCAAATGGGAGGGGGAGCAAAGAGCCAACAACTTTCCCTTCTGTAGTCAGAATAACAGTACAGTCAGTCTCCTGCTGACCCATAATATTATCTATTCCAAATTGATGTTGCTGTATTAGAAAGTTTTATGCAAATTGCAAACAAATCCCAACAAGATCTGAATTGATACTATCTGACTACAGATTTATCTATCTATCTACAGATCTACTATCTACAGATTCTCAGTATGGATATTATGGCATAAAAGAGACTTAGCTGCATCTTTTTTTAAAAAAAGCAATTCTGTTTGACCTGCCTTTGCTCTTTAATTTTAATGTTTTATTTTGTTCAGCATATATTTATGAAGCACTTTACATAGTTAGTCCAAGCGAGGATGGAAAATTAACATCTGGAAAGCAGCTACCAGAAGTGATTATTCTTTGGATATCTCTAGTGTAAGATATATTTGAAGCATCTGATATACAATGCATATGTAACACAGGATACAGATGAAAAGGCACAGTCCTAACTGCTTTTGGGAGTTACAAAAGCTTTCACCTCTATTATCACATTTGGACAGAGGATGCTTTCAACGTTGTTATGTTGAAAGAATAAAACAGGAGATACTGATTCACAATAGTATGGGTTTGTGCTCCATTTTTGTTTAAAAAGTAATACAAAGTTACAAAGAGCAGTACAGTCTAAAGATGTGAATAGACTTTTGAATTATCTAATAGACTTTGAATTTTCATAATGCCTTTGCTTTTCAAAAGCCAAAGAACTGTTCCTGTTATCAGATTAATATGGCATATAAGCGGAGTGTTATTTTCACTTCACATTTCAAAACAAAACCTCAATCAAGTTTTATATATATAATATTATATTCAGAATATATATATATATATATATATAGTATATATATATATATAATATATATATATATATATATATATAGTATATACAAATATATATATTATATATATATATGTGCTGTTTAGCTTCCTTCGGTGTATTAATCCCACGTCATTGTAGTTCTGTTAAACGTTGTAGCTCATTGTAGTTCTGTTAAAGTTGTAGCAACGTTCAGAGAATCTCATCTGCCATCAATCAGTCTTCTGTTTAGGAAGTGTGTCTCACATGTTCTCTGTTTTCAAATTTGAAGGCTGGTCTATTCTGATTGGCTATTAAACCTGGGTCTGTGTTCATTGGACTTGGATTTGATTGATTGGTGTTTCTGGTTTCTTCTGTCTGTTTTTGTGGCTTTGATTGGCTGGCAACACTGCTGTTCTTGTGTTGGAGGCTTTCAATGCAGCTTGGCTTCGTGTGAAGAGGGCGTGCTCTTCATCAAGCAAGCTGGGTTTCACCTGGGTGCCTGGTGGGGGGGTGTTTGAGTTTGGAGGCATCAGAGGAGTCTATCTGTGCTCAGGTGTTTGTCTGTTTTGTGGTATGGAGATCTTTCTATTTGATAGAGTGCAGGCTTCCAATGATTGACCAGTCCTGCTGGAATAATCTCTTCTATTCATGCTGTCAGGTCTTTTTTTCAATCTCTATGGCTTCTCTGATGATTCTGTGGCTGGGGTTTTCTATAGTGGGCTAGGGTTTTGCGTAGCCATTGAAGTTGATGTTGTGACTTGTGGTTTTCATGTGTTGGAACTAGTGAGGAGGTGGTGTTCCAGCCTTTTTTACTGCATTTTTGTGTTCATCTAGGCGGGTACTTATTCTTCTATTGTCCTGTCCAATGTATGTGGCCGGGCATGAATGTACAGGGAATTTCGTATATGCCTTGGTTTCCAAGGTCAATTTTGTCTTTGGGGTCCTCAGGATGGCTGCTATTTTTTTGTCTGTTTTGAAGGCAGTCTTGATGTGAATGCCTGTGTAGTAATCTTACCTGATTTTATCTGTAGTACTCTTATGTAGGGCAAAGACAGCTGTTCCATAGTCTGTTGGTTCTCTAGGTCTCTGTTATGTCTTGGTAATGTTTTTTGTGGATCAAGCTGGTGATTTTGGTTTTTGTGAAAGCCATTGGCTGTCCAATACTTCAGTCAGGGTGCATAGTTCAGTCTTTATTGTGTCCTTATCTGCCAGGTGTTTGGTTCTGGTAATTAGTGTTTTCGCTAACCGGAATTTATTCTGTGCTGGGTGGTGGTTGGGATTGGGCATTGAGAGTAGCGTTGGTGGTGTGTTTTTTTTGGTATATGGTGTGTCCCAGTGTGCATCTGTTCTTTGTATATTAAGTACATCTAGGAATGGTAGTTGTTTGTTTATTTCCGTTTCCATGGTGAAACTTGATTTTGGGGTGTGTTGTTGTTTAGGTTGTGTAAGGAAATTGTTTAGGTTTTCTTTTCCATGGGCTAAATCACAAATGTGTCATCGATGTATCTTAGCCATAGTTTGGGTTTGGTGGGTGGCATTAGCCAGGGCTCTGGATTCGAATTCTTCCATGAAACAGGTTTGCAATGACGGGTGGACAAGTGGTGATCCCATAGGGGCTCTTCAATTTGCTTGTATCTTTGTCTTTTGTATAGGCAAATTGAAGGAGCCCCTATGGTATCACCACTGTCACCCGTCATTGCAAACCTGTTCAATGGAAGATTCGAATCCCAGAGCCCTGGCTAATGCCACCCCAAACCAAACTATGGCTAGATACATCGATGACAACATTTGTGGAGTTCCGAATGTTGCTGATGTACAATCTTGAATCAGCTATAGGAATTATACGTAGTCAATGAGGTGTGCTTGAAGTTGTAATTCATCAACAGTTTAATAATTCAAAGTTATCTATGTATCCTTGAGATACATTAAGCTATCTGAGGGAAGAGATACCTTTGTAAAAGCATGTCAATTCTGTATTTTCGATTTGTATAAATTCAGTTTATGAATTTTCACTTATTTTTACACACACGGTAGCAATACTTTAACAAACTAGCTCGATACTCATGCTTCGCTATTAAACTATGTGGTTAGGCTTAGTTTTTTGGGGGAGGAAAATAAGGGAAAAAATCTGCCTCTGCCTACAGCATCCATTTAGTATTTTCTGACAAGTGTCCTGTCAGGTGTGAGAGAGCTGAGGCTTTTGAAACTGAAACACTATTTTGCTATGTGAGCAAGAAGGAGACAGCAGGAGCTGGGTGGGGCTTTAGTCAACTGTTCTGTACTAAAGCTGGTTGCTGCTGTGAAACAAAAACCAAACGTCTTTCCTCCACTTGTGTTTTGCATTTGGAACAGATTTCTTTTCAGATGGGGGAAGGGGGAGTAGAACCTCCTTAGGCATCAGAGCATGTTAATAATAATATATGAAATACTAATGCTCTGATGGTCATTTCAAAAAATCCTTTCTTAGTGAGCAACCTAGAAGCCAAGAGGAACATACATGCCAAATTTCAAGTTTGTAGAGATTTTGTGATGATGTGTGAAGGGTATTTCACTTTTATATATATAGATTATATGCACTGAGTTTTGTACTAAGCAAGGTTGCTAAAGACATCAATTACTTTGCTAAACAATAACATAAAACTAAACTTTGTGCTGGCATCTGTGAAAGTTATAAAGAATAAAATTCAAGAGACTATATTTTTATATAATTCAGTCTGCCTTTTTTGTAATTTAATTCTGAATATTTCCAAGAATCTTAATGAGCTACATATCGTGCATAGAATTTCAATGAGGTCCCTGGTCATGTTCTCCTCAAATATACTTATCCAGTCACATTTAATAGTAGGTCCTTTACACACATGTAACTGCACTAATCTAAAACCAGTGCTGCCCCATTTCCCTATGATTTTGTGGAGTTTCCATGAAGCTTGACTCTTGCTTCAGAAGAAACACTGAAAAGACAGTTTTGCAGTCTTCCTTTGGAAGCTGCTTCTCATTAGTGGAACTTTCTTATCTGGAATTTTCCTCCTATTAAGGTGCCATTTGCCACCATCTCCTATCCTTCACAGATGCACCAAAGGATGCTGTTGCCTTATCCCACTGCACAGTGACTGATCAGAATACACTGCAAATCTTCATACTTTTAAAATCCAATTTGCTGTCATTTGCTGTGTTGTGGCATTATTTTCCCTTCATTCCTTTATTTCTTATAGCATTCCTATTCAATCATATTATATGCAGGCCTGTCAAACTGGAGGCCCAAGGACTGGATGTGTCATGCACGCCTACCCCAGCTCCGCAAAGGCAACAAATGTTACAATACATCACAATTCATCAAATGACACAATGGAGTTTGACACCAGTGATATAGTGAATGTAATTCTGTTGTAACAATACAGTGCAGATTGACTTAGGCTACATTCTGATATTACAATGGACAAAGCCAAATGTGAAGAATGCAATACTTCAAAGAGCAATCACAAGAATGATACTAATCAATTATGAATCATATTGAAATCAGATGATAATGTATTTTAAGATAATCCCAGGAAGCAAATGCCAGGAAGGCATCATCAAACACCATCAAACCCATACATGATCTTCCTTCATTACATATCATACCTTCAGTCAACCCTGCAGTTTAATGCTTCTCCAAACCAAAGCTTAAGTTTTAAAGTATAAAATTTTTTTTAAAAAAATTAAATCTTCACTATCTAGTAAAGAAATCCTGCAACAATCCTTCATCCTCAATCATTTTTATGTGTCTTCCCAGTAATTCCTTGGAAGATGAAGTACCGCACACTCCACTTTCTTTATTTTTTCACACTTCCACAAAAAAATAAGAGGCATCTTTTGGTGATACAAAGCTGTTTGAAAAAAATCATCTCTAAGACTCAAACTTCTAAAATAATAGTTCTCAGTTAACATGTTAAATACTGTTAGCACAGCTAAAGTGACAAAGTTTAGTAGATGTTACAAACAGTGCATAATAACACAATTTTTTGCAATCCCCTCTGCTGTACTTGATGGATTGTGTGCAGCACACAATACTTCAGAAATCCTTTATCTGTTCTATCCAGTCAATGCATACAATATTGCAATCTGATAGAAAAGCAGACATTCATCATCTTTTGCTTAAACCTTTCCCATCATTTCTCATCTATTGGATTTTGTGACATAAACAGAAGCATTAATGCTGAGAACTGTCCAGAATTGCTTTTCATTGATTTTTCCTCTAAGAAATACTTCGTTTATCAGGCTTTTTTTTTTTTTTGCTAGTNTATCAGGCTTTTTTTTTTTTTTGCTAGTGTTGATAAGTATTAAAACAAAAGTCATTTGCAAGTAATGGGGATCTTGCACTAAAAAAAAAGAGGGGGCAGTTGTCCATGGATTTATTGTAATGCCATGTAATGCCATTTATTGTAATGCCAATTGCAGGCTTCCCCAATCTTCTGTCTCCATATATGTTAGGATTATAATGCCCAAATTTCTAAATGGAAACTCTATGATACAATTTGCTCAGAGATGGGGAAACCATCAGTCACAATCCAAAAACAAGACTTTTCAATTCATGTAACCTTTGTATTTCAAATGTATTTGATGTATTTTATTTCAAATTTTCTTTTGTTTCCCAAAGAACTATGCAGTTCCTATTAGCGTTTTAAACTAAATTAAGAGATTATCAATCATGCATACAGCTTTTATAGATCTAACATAGAGGTAATCCTTGACTTACGACCACAATTGGCACCAGAATTTCTGTTGCTAAACAAGGTGGTTGTTGAGTGAGTCATTCCTGAGCACTGCACACCAGAACAACTAGACACAAGGACAGTTTTTTCCCCAAAGCCATCACTCTGCTAACCAAATAATTCCCTCAACACTCAAACTATTTACAAAGTCTGCATTACTCTTTCTATTAATCTTCTCATCACTCCTTATCACCCATCCCCTCCCACTTGTGACTGTATGATTGTAACTTTGTCACTTGTATCCTTATACGATTTTATATTGGACTGTTTCTTAGAATAATTTAATTGCTTATTGTACCCTATGACTATCATTAGGTGTGTGTACCTGATGAATGTATCTTTTTCTTTTATGTACACTGAAAGCAGCCTACTTCCGCTTGGTGTCCCTGTACAGTCGGTGTCCCTTCCGCCACAAGATAGTCGTTCTCCCTCAGCCACTCCAGCACCTCATCCTCGTGTTCCTCCTCAATGCAGTATTGCCTCTTCTCCCGTCCCTGCATACGCCTCTTCCTCCCTTTTCCAGGACCAGATGGGCCCTCATCCTTGTGCGTCCAACCATACTTGGCCAGTAAATAATTCTATTCTATTTATAATCTTTTTTGCCATGGTTATTAAATGAATCACTGCTTTCCCCATTGACTTTGCTTTTTAGAAGCCAGCTGGAAAAGTTGCAAATGGTGATTCTATAACCCTGGGATGCTGTAACCTCATACATGCATGCTGGTTGCCAAGTGACCACATTCTAATCATGTGATCAGAGATACTACAATAATCATGTGATCAGAGATACCACAAGAATGACCAGTCATAAGTCACTTTTTCAGTGCTGCTGTAACTTCAAACAGTCAGTAAAAAAATGATTGTAAGCAATAAACAAATGTATTGAATGGCATAAATTGGGCCACAGTAGTCTTAATGCTTATCAGCATACTGAGTGCCTTACTAAATCTTTTGGTCAGCACTTAGAAATCTGCACATTAACAAATATTTTCATCTGCCAATTACAAATCTTCACACTGCATTCAATATGCAGGTATTTAATGACAACTCAACTTCCCAATTGAGTTATTGGGATGGACTCAATGTGTATGAAAGCCAACACCAGCTAAAGAACTAGATACTGTGATCTCACATTATTGTGCATAGAACAATAAAATAACCTCAAGCTTTGCCCAGTTCTTGATGACTTCATGGAACTATCACATGCAAATTTCTTAACAATATGGCAGTTCTGGAATGGTTTTTCAGTTTTCAAAGTTATTCTGCAGCTGGGCTAAAATAATAACAATCAACATTAAACTAAACCCAGAGCCAATTTAAATATAACATTCAGGAATGGAAGTTAAGACCTTATGATCCCACAAACATGACAGAAATAGATAAAATAACAGGCAGGAAATAAATAAAAGAATGAATCAGGACAAAAGAGAATATTCCCTATTAAAAGCCCTGAAAATGCAGCTGAATGAATTATTAGCAGTTATCTAGCAAGTGGCAGTCACATTAAAAAAAGATCTACGTTAACAATGTCATGCATCTTACTTCTACTAAAGATGAAACTCATCCATGATGTTGCCATATTTATTCCCTGACACCCTCCCCCTATAAAAATTGTGTTCATGCCAGATGTATTTGTATGTATGTACATACGTATGTGCATGTAGGCTCACAGCATTATATGTTCTGTTTTTATTAGCTAAAACAGTATAAAACCAAATTATGTTTGATGTTTCTCTTCCATGCATCAATTAGACTTTAGTTTTACAAAACAAAAAAGAAGAAAGAAGATTCTGTGTGTGGGGGAGCAAGTTAGTGATAAAAGGGATGTGAAAATTGGCTTTGTTACATTTACTTTACTATTAAAGTTAACATTCTTTTATGTGCAAAAATGCTATCTTCTTCACTATCTGTTAGATAAAATTAAAGCTAAAATGTCAAGCTCATTTACAAGAAGTTTAAATGACATTTCCAATTATGTTTAAATAAACAGTGTTATTTTCGTGTATAACCATCAATTGGTAGATGTTTGTATTTGAAAGCTAGATTATGTCATTATACAGTACATCAGTATAAATATTACCTCGTGTTGGTTTCCGAACTTTATGTTTAGCCCAAAATGTTACAACACACCTTCTGGAAAGTTTTTCTTTTTTAAAAGAACTATTTTAAGCATCTTGAAAGACTTTTCCCCCTCAAATTTAGATGGTATGTCAAGATGCTCTAATAAAAACTTAGGGAATTTCCTTACATGGAGTTTCTTTGCTCTCCTTCCACTTATTGAAGTAATTAGATAAGTCTTCCTGATCAACTGTTAATATATTCTCCACTAGTTTTGATATCTTTTGAGTCTCCAGAGTTCATTAGCACCCTTTCAATCATAGTAAGTGGTCTTCTGAAGCTTGCAGTTCCTCAAGGATTTGAAATATGTTTTAATTGTATATAATTAAATACAGCTTACCTTACATATGCTAAAATCCCTTTGTAATGTTTACAACTCCAAGTGCTCCCCCTATTTAATTAACTATCCTAAAGCCCCTGTCACACTGCACCAACGGATGGAAAGAGAATGTAAAACGGAGAAAAACACTTACCATCCATTGGTTAACGCGATGCTTCCGTTCTGTACTCACTGCCTCCATTTGTTCCGCTCTATCCTCCAACAACCGTCTATTGACGCTTGTCATCCGTCAGAGGGTTTTGAAGCTGCTCAACTTTGCGTGGAACAGTATCCAATGCGTCCAGTTCTGCATCTGCGAGGATCGCTCAGGCATCGTTTGCATCCGTTACGCATCGCCTCAACATCACGCTAAGACACCGCTAGAGCATCTGCGCAAGCTGATTTCCGCTCCAGCCGGTAAACACACGCAGGAGAGGAAGCGAACGGACACGAACAAGATGACAGTAACGGATGCAAGACATGGATTGGAGAAGATGAAACGGCATGCAGCTCGCAAAAAAGGCATTTACAAAACGGAAAAAACGTTCAACAAGAGGGGACCTATCTGGTATTAAGATGTTAAGGATTGCCTAGAGAATGCAAAAGGGAACATATATGTGGAAAAACCTATACCTGCCTATAAAAAGGGGGCAACTCATTCGGATCTCACCTTATCAAACCAGCAGCCAGCTGTCGACCGACCTCTGACAAGCCTTCATCTGACTCGTTCTCTTCCACGCATCAGTCATGCTCCACATGATCATAACAAAGTCCTTTTGGCAGCCACAATCATTCTGAAACCAGTGCAAGCCGATCTACAGCTCTGTGAACTCACTACGCGAAGAAAAGAGGCGGCACAGAGGCTGTCTGGCGTCCGAAAGATGGATCGGAGAAGACAGAGTACGGACTGTACAAACAAGTTGATTTGGAGCTAGGAACGAAGACATATCGTGCAATTCCAAACTTCATGCAGGACGCCTCCAGCCACCTGTTTCACGAAGTTGTGGACAGCGGCGTGAACCCGTGACCGAAGGCAACACCACTTCCGGCCCAGCCTGGAACCTGGGCTCAAGGTGGCACTCACTGCACCTGGCTCAGGGACCACCTACGGAGCATGCAGTATGGCTGGAGTGTGCCACACAAACACCGATCAGCTTGTGGTCAGAGAGTGACCACAACTACAAGGCTCCTTCAGACTCATCCTCTTTGCATAGTTGCTGCTGATTACAAGTTCATGTACACTCGATGATTAGGCAACAGGTCAGCTTCAGATGCTAGTAATACAACGCCAGTGACCTCAGGAGGTGGAACGCAACCCTCATCCGTGCGACTATCCCAGATCCAGACCCACTGCCCAACGACACGCAAGATAGGGCCCGTAACTTCTGTGGGGATGATGCCTTCTCCCTCAGAACCTACCTCACGCAAGCCTAACACTCCAGACTTCCTCACGTGAAGAGGAATCTTCACTACAGGCTGTCAGGCGCAAGGCAGGTGGTGGAAACACACTTTGCATCCCTTGCAACAGGTTCAGGTACTTCCTCAACCAGCCATAGCGCATCACGCCCACAGACTGTGCGGAGGAATCAGTGAAGCTTGCTGATCCTGCCACAAATCTCATGAGCACGCTACAGTCTTGCAGAACAGGCTCGTGGCCTCCAACAAGGGCAATGGGACATGGAGCCTGGGAATGGAGGCCAAGGGCAAAAACCTGATAAACAGCTCAGGATTGCAAGCCCCCAACAGAGCCTCACGCTGAAGAGAAGAAGAGCACAACTCCTTGAAACATGGTGCAACTCCCCAGCTGGAGCGGGGAGTGGCAAGACAGCGATGATAGATGCTTTAATGGATTGCTTCCCTTCAGCCTGTGTATCACACTGCATGAGATTGGCATGTATGTTGGTGGGCCTTTCATAAAGAGTTTGTTTCTGTTGACATGTGTGATGAGTATTACGATTATTATTCGATAATAAAGGGCCATAGGTGTGGCACCTGGAGGTGACCAGACAGTCCACTATGCTTGCACTGGAGGTTATTCTCCACGACTATTACCCATCCCAAAGTATCCCTTGCTCATTCCACAGTATCCTGGCCCATTCCCACTGCTATCTTCCATTCCACATATCCTAACCCATTCCCACAGGTATCCCTGCCATCGTGAGGTATCCGCCACCCAGAGCTATGTAACATCCAAAGTATCCC
>BHFT01059646.1:0-14551 GCA_004320025.1 Laticauda laticaudata
TGAACCAATCCCCATTTAGGTTTTTTAGCCAATCAGAATCCTGTATTAGGAGTCTACTATTCTATATACAGAACAGACATCAACCTTGCAAATCTGATAGTGCTGTCCCTCCTTCCCCTATTCTGGTTCAGGAGTCTCCAACCACCAGGCCGTGGACTGACATCAGTCCACAGCCCACCAGGAACTGGGCCCCGCAAGTGAGTGAAGCCCCACCTGTGCACATGAGGGATCTAGGCATGCATGAAACCACGTCCACATGATCCATAGAAAAACTGCCCTTCATGGAACCAGTCCCTGGTGCCCAAAAGATGGGGGTGGGCACTGTTCTACTGAATTAGGGAAGCATTTGTCTGAGTTAATTCCATTTTTTCCCCAGAACTGTAGGTATGCCAAAGGATGAAGACCTCACAGAAATGAATGTTACTGATGTTTCTTTTCTTTTTTGTGGCTTTGCTAAAGACATGTCAGCTTCAGGGAATTTCACAAAGTCAAAACATCTTTCCATAATAGATTCAGGGGACGGCTAGTCACCAGGGCTCAGTACATAGCATCTGACCTCCTTTGAGGCTGAATCCAAGTCTCCCAAAATAGCTCCCTGTACCCTGAGTTGGTCTGGGGATAATCTGTTCCAAATCATTCTCTAGATCAAAAGCAGGTTTGGGAAAAAATGGGGTTCTTTCTCAGTAGAAGAATTATCCTTGTAACATTAAAAATCCTATTGCCTTTAATGCAGGGGTCCCCCCCCCCAGCATAGCTGGCTGGAGAATTCTAGGAATGAAGTCCACAAGTCTTAAAGTTGCCAGGTCTGGAGACCTCTGCTTTACTGGAAAGACTGGTTGAACCTCAGCTTCTTCAGATCAAGCAGGTTTTCTGGATCCAACTTCTCTCCAAGGTCTCTGAACTGCCAGCATGAATCTGGTCCATGCATTCATCAGTTCTCTCAGGACTTATGTATCCACTACAATCCCAGCTGGTTAAAGAACAGAAATCTAACAGTTCCCTGTATTTTCCTCCCAAATGCCACTTTGAACCATATGTCTTGAGATAACACTTCCTGTTTCTCAAGCTGGGCCACAGCCCTTGGTTTAAGTCTGGCGTGACTAAGCTTCTTTTTTTTTATCTCTGCATTGTAGCATTGCTAGTTAGGCCATTGCTAACCAGAACTACCATATTTTTTCCACTCTGAAGACATTCCTGCCCCATACTTCCTCAATTTCTCCAGCAAACTCTGGACTGCCAAGAAATCTTATTTCTATAACATATCCAATTTTCACAAAGGTATGATGGCCAACTTAGAATGACCCAAAAGCAAGGATGTCCCAGACAGATAGATATCCTTATTAATTTTTGCCCCGTCCTTACTATGGCAGAAAGGTTTGCTCTTTCTTCTCCTTCTTAATTGATGTGTGGTCATTTTTGCAGCTTACCAGAACTTCACATATGGTTTGGTTCAAAATGGAGTGGGTTAAAGTCATCTGGAATGGATATAGTGCAGTCTGTTTCAAATTGTCAGAACTGTCCCAACATTCAGAATTTGTCCAGATTTGGAGCATTGTCCTATTAAATTCTGAGCAGCCCAGTTGAACAGTTAGAAATTCTGTCAAATTATTCTATTATAAAAAAAAACAGGGTTACATTGCATTTTACACTTTTATGATTTTTAAAGTTTTACTGTGATTGTGCAATGCTTAGAGTTCTAAGATGTGCATCCATACAAATCTTTTAAATAATAGTTCTAGGCTGGATAAACAGAGGGATAGAATCAAGATCACATGAAGTGTTAATATCACTTTATAATGTCTTGGTAAGGCCACACATGGAATACTGCATTCAGCTTTGGTCACCATGATGTAAAAATAGATGTTGAGACTCTAGAAAGTGTGCAGAGAAGAACAACAAAGGTGATTAGGGAACTGGAGGTTAAAACATATGAAGAATGGTTGCAGGAACTGGGTATGTGTAGTTTAATGAAAAGAAGGACTGGGTGACAAGATAACAGTGTACCGATATCTCAGGGGCTGCCACTAAGAAGAGGGAGTCAAGCTATTTTCCAAAGCACCTGAGGGCAAGACAAGAAGCAATGGATGGAAACTAATCAAGGAGAGAAGCAACCTGGAACTTAGGAGAAATTTCTATTCTATTCTATTCATTAAAACTAAAAAAGATGTACTATTGGATAGCTATATGAAGGACAATTGTGCAATATCTAAATAAGAACAAAGCAATGGCATCAATGAAGGTACTATTCCATGTCATTAAAAAGATTCAGCTGAATTCTGGAAAGGTTCTAAAATGCTTTAGAAGAGTATGCCAGCTAATGTCATAACTTTATGTTGTTTTCTTATGCTGTATACTATAGCCAAAACTAGGCATTTGCAAATGTTTTAGGAATTATGCAATGGCAAATGATATGGGTGTGACTATGTAGTTACCAGGAGTCAAGCTTGATTCTACTTTACTATTCAGAGCATTGTTTCTCAACCTTGGCAAATTAAAAAATATGGACTTCAACTTCCAGAATTCTCCAGCCAGCAATTCTGGGAGTTGTATTCCATGTATCTTAAAGTTGCCCAGGTTAAGAAATACCAATTTAAGGCATAAGAAACTCCCTTATACCTAATTAGATTATGGTCCCAGTTAATTCTGCTTTCTCAAACTAACAGGCACATGTTCCTCAGGAGTTCTCACAACAGTTATTGCTAGCCCTACGTGGAGATGCTGAAAGTTTTTGTTTATGCACTATATGTATTCTTCTAACGCTAAATAGAAGTATAGAATCCAGAAGAGACCTCGGCCAGAAGAGACCTTGCAGATCTTCTAGTCCAATCTCCTGCTCAAGAAGGAGGCCTTATACCTGTGATGGTGAACCTATGGCACGTGTGCCACAAGTGGCATGCAGAGCCTTTTGTGCAGGCACACAAGTCCCAACCAAACTTACCTGTACTGCACATGTGCGTGTCTCCCAGATGATTTTTGGCCCATTTGAGGCCTTTTTCAGCCTCCCAGAGGCTCGAGAGAAGCCTCTTCAGCCTTTGGAGGCTAAAAAACAGCCTGCTTTGTCACTTCTGGTATTTCCAGAAATATTGGAAGTGACAAAACAGGCCCATTTTTCGGCCTCCAAAGACTGCAAAGGTTTCCCTCGAGCCTCTGGAAGGCTGAAAATCAGCTCGGAGGCACATGCATATGCAGTGCAGATAAGGGAGTGGTGGGGGATCACGCATGCATGCACAGGGGGTGCTGACACACAAATGCACGCACACGAGCATGAGTGCAATTTTCAGCACAGGAGCCTCAAAAGGTTAGCCATCACTGCCTTATACTGTCCCTGGTCAAATGGTTGTCCATCTATTTTTGAACACCTCCAGTGATGGAGCACCTACAGCTCCAGAAGGCAAGCTATTTCACTAATTAATTGCCCTCCCTGTCAGAAAATTTCTCCATGGTTGTAGGTCAGATACAGCATTACTTCTTGTCCTGCCCTCTGGTGTTTTGGAAAATAAATCAATCCCCTCTTCTTGTGACAGTCCCTCAAATAATGGAAGAGAATTATCATGTCTCCCTGCCATCCTTTTCTTCAAAAGGAA
The DNA here is from genome assembly GCA_004320025.1 of Laticauda laticaudata. Taxonomy (NCBI): domain Eukaryota; kingdom Metazoa; phylum Chordata; class Lepidosauria; order Squamata; family Elapidae; genus Laticauda; species Laticauda laticaudata. The sequence goes on from BHFT01059646.1 coordinate 3,585, forward strand.
AGACATGCCTAGCTTTCTCATCATACAGATTTGGCCTCCAGACCCTTTGTCATCTTTGTTGGTTTTCTCTGTCAGCCTGTCCTCATATGGGAAGAGTCTTGGAATACTTAATCTTTCCTGAAACAGAAATCTCTGAATCATGTTTTTGCAAACAAGCCTAGACTAGCTTGTGCTGTCATTATGACATAAGCTTGAGAAATGTCAGTTTGTCCTCTTGCATGTCTATTTCTTCCGTTGAACTGCAGATAGAAGAACACTGCAGACATACGCTTGTGTCTGCTTGTATCTTGGAGTGTTGCTAACTCTGCTTCCCCACAACAAGGTAAACAGTGCCACTTATTGATATATCGCTTTACAATGATTTAATTCACACAACTTGTGACCGCTGTAGATGAATAGAATGAAATAGAATGAAATGAAAAGAATAATGATTTGATGTTGCAGTTGTGTATGCTATTGTCTTATCCTATCGATCCAAATTTTCCTTCTCTGGTTATGAGGATCAGTTATTTACCAATATTGAATTTATAGTTAACTGATAGCCTACTTGCATATAAAACAGGGGAAAACTTGCTGTTTCAGGCAATTAAAGTGCTTCCTGCATAGGAGACAGCCACATGTCCTCATTACCATAGTATTTACAAGAAAATAGTAATAATAGCCATTGTTATTATATCCAAGAGTTTTAGTGAAGACGGTCAGAGGATTTAAGGCATCCTGATTTGAAATGGAATTACACACAAAATATCATATTTTGTTCCAGAAACTGGATAAATAGTATATGCAAAGGAAGAAGAAACTTTTTGAAGGGCAGGACTTCCTTTTGTAGTAGAGTAACACTTCAATGTTTACCACTGAAACTTTAATCATGTTAAATCATGTTGCCACTGAAACTTTAATCATGTCTTTGGATTTAACTGAAGGCAGAACACTGCAGACCACCATAGATATGATTGTATGATGATCTAAGCCCCAGAGCTCATTGTGCCAAAAAGCATTGCCAAAAAAGGCATTAAAGGCCCGGTCCCACTGGCCGATGGACGCAAAACGTATGCATAAAGCGGGAGTGGCTCCATCTGTTGTTCATCCGCTCCCAAAAGTGCGCAATCCTATATATTGACATAAACAGAATGGAAAACCGAACGGGAAAAGAATCTTCTTTCATGGGTAGTATGCTATGCGGGATGTTAAACGGATGTTCATAGGAAGACCTAGCAGTATGGAAGTACGGATGACACCCCGAAGGTTCCGGGGAGAATTTCAAAGTGACGTCATGACGTGAAACATGCATCATGTACGCCTAAAGGAAAGAAAGGGGAGTGCCCGCACGGATGTATATCTATGCAAGCCCACTGTTGCGCATCCTTTCTATTTCCGTGCTGGACTAACGATGTATAGACGTTCCATGTACCTTTCTTTTCCGCCTCTTTCCGTTTTATCAGCTGCCAGCCAGTATGTGAGTTGCGGAGCGATGCCCAGAGATGCCAGTAGAAGAATTTACAGCAGACCGTTCTAATGGGATTGATAAACGGACATTAGTGTACTTGTTGCCTCGTATGTCACGGATTTACATCGTAACACGGCAGAAAGTTCCCCATTCATTCAAATGCGCAGCTCCAAAATTTCTTGCAGCGAATGAATTGCCAGTGCTATGGTACTCGATGGATAGAGCGTATGAAACACATATGCAGTGATGACATATATCGAGGGTGGGATTACTGGTATGTTCTATAGGTAGTACTTGTTTCTCAATGATGCTAATTCCAATGGATGGCAAGCTTTTTTTAACATTTTACATCCTCTTTGCATCTGTAAGTGCAGTGGGACTGGGCCTTAAGAGTTGTTAACCTAATTTTGCATAGCTTCTTCTCTGGTAACATTGGACTGCAAACCAGGGCATGCAAAACCTTTGCCAGACCAATTCTTGAATATAATTGCCTGGACTCTGCCTGGAATCCACATTGTATAATGGACATTAATACAACTGAACAAGTCCAGAGAAGAGTCCTCCACTCCTCTGCTCTCAATAGAATACGTTATGCCACCAGGCTTGAAATGTTGGACCTAGACAACTTAGAACTATGCTGCCTATGTCTGACCTAAGCTTAGTACACAAAATTGTCTGCTACAATGTCCTACATGTCAATGACTACTTCAGCTTCAACCACAATAACACATGGACAAACAATAGATACAAACTCAAAGTAAATTGCTCCAAACTCAGTTGCAGAAAATACGACTTCAGCAACAGAGTGGACAATGCCTGGAACTCACTATCTGACTCTGTTGTTACATCCTCAAATCCCCAAAACTTTACCCTTAAACTGTGGACCTCACTCCATTCCTAAGAGGTCTGTAAGGGGGTATGCATAAGTGCACCAGTGTGCCTACCATCCCTGTCCTACTGTTCCCATTTATTTGTACTCATTTATTATGTATATACCTATACCTGTTTATACTTATATGTTTATATGTTATGTTCATCTTATACTTGTTTTCTCATACATGTTTGACAAACTAAACAAATAAATAAAAAATAAGTACAAAAATTGTATTTCTCCATTTGTAAAAATATCAGTAAAATTCTACTCTCCTTTTAAATAATTTCTAAAGCAAATTCACTTCATCAATTTGAATGAAAATTGTTAGGAAAAATGCACTAATTAGTGCACTGTCACTAATTTGAAAACCTGCCCAATGCAAATAGAGTCTGAAGCTAAAGCACCACAGGTAAGAAGCTCATGAACCTAACAACTCTTAATAGAGAAAAACAGGAGAAAACACACAGATATCATTATACTTGCTATATAACAGTTGTTTCAGCAGTGAGATGGATGGCATATAAATTTAACAAACAAATAAACAATAAATAATCCCTGAGTAGCTGCCCAAACCATGCAACTATCAAGAGTTCCTCTTCCTCACTATGTCTTCCATCTTACGCAAATATCTTACAACATGTTATAACAATCATCTCAGACATCCCGAATACTGTGGTACCTTGGTACCCAACTGCTTTGAAACTCATCAGATTTGATACTTAGTGCATTTTGATGTAAAAATTTTGTCCTGGTACTCATCATTTGTTTGGTATTCAACACACAACTTAGAACTTGTCGGTGTCAGCTGCCTTATGACTCAGTATTATTCCTTATAGGAAAAATTCTTTGGTACTCATCATTTCTGGTATTCATTGCACTTCCCAGAAATAATTAATGATGAGTACTGAGGCACCACTGTAAATTTGCTATGGATAAATCCAGGCATCTGTTTTAAAATGTTTTTCTCCAGTTTTTAAGGGAAGACAATAGTAAGCCAGCATAAGTTCATTGTCTACTTAGATGGTTTTTACTTTGATTAAATAACAGAGTCAGCTAGCATATTGTCTTAACAATTTACTATGAGCAAGTTAAGGTGTGAGATTAATGAATTTCCTGCCAATGAGAAAAATATGAACCAATCACTCCTCCTGAAAACTGGGTATGGGTAGTGTTAGGAATATAAGTCACTTAACAGGTATTTGTGTTAGAAATCTATAAACCAGGATAGACATTTTAATACTGTCTCTTTAAGGGAATGCAACAGCATGCAATTGGGTGTGGTTTCTCAAACAGCCATAAGATGGAGCCAGAAACCTGGATTGTTGAGTCTTTGTCTGAGTCTCAGAAGAGAATGCATCTTTGTTTCCTTCTGTTGGAAAGTATTGCCGTTGCTCCATTTTTTCTAATTGGCTGATATTTCTGGATTTAATGTAAGTCTGATACTGAACTGTGTTTGACACTGGACTTTGTTACTGGATTATCCCTGGACTGAAAACTGACTGATTTAACTTGTGAATGACCTTGGACTGCTTATTTTGGACTTTGTTTAAACCTTTATTGAAAGTAAAACCCTACATTTACCGTACAGTGTATCTGTGTGCTGTATGTGCATTATTCAAACACTACTTTCTATACGTCTCCCTGTATACGCTCATTCTCCTAATGGGGAATTACCTCAACAGGTAGGCTGGTAGAAGAGATGAGGTTTAGATGCAATCTATATATTAAGATATGTCTTTCCATCAGGGTCTAACCAGTGATCCTGGTCTACTATGTTCTCTGGCAATTGCAGAGAGCCAGGATGCCTATGTGGCAACCTGCCTGTCAAACCTGTGAAGAAAGAAATGCCTGGCAAACAGCTCACTCTCCTGGTGTCATGCCATCCAGCAGCACAAATCAAAATGGCCATGAAGAGACGTGAGCAAGCAGCATAGGGACAAGAAGAATCATGCTTACAGCAGTTGAGAACAGCGAAATAGAAGCCAGGCAGATCCCAGGCCTAGTGTGAAGTAATCCAGATCATGATTTATATCAGGAGAAAACTACTTACATGTTGGATCAGAGAACATCAAAGAGATATGGCTTCAGTTTTGAGCTGGTGATGAGAGGAAAGCTACATTCATGGGGATATTTCCTAACAGAAACTTTGAGTCAAAGTTGGGGGTTGTGAGGGATAGGAGTTAAGGTTTTGGAGTTTAAGGTTAGAAGCAAGAAATCCAAGGTCTAGTCCATTTTCAGCTCAGAAGCTTACTGAGGGATTTTTTCTCTTAGCCCAATCTACTACACAGAGTTGTTGTTGTGGAAAGGAGGCTATGTAAGCTGCTTGGAGTTGCTGAAGGAAAGGTGATATTTATTTATTTGATAAATGAAATTAATAAATTAGAATTAATTAACCTATAAATAAATAAATATGCCCCGAGTCTTCCTTTAGTAATGCACAATAAGCTAGTCTTATAAGCAAAAATATTCCCTTTATTTTGAAGCCTTTTGCTAACCCATTCAACTGAAATACATTCAGACTGTATGCAATACATGTTGGAAACTGAAGTCTGTTGTTGACAAGCTAACAATTTTATGGAAAGGAAATGTGAAGTCTTTATGTTATAAATGGTTAAAACTAGCAAAGCTGCACATACCCAAAAATAAATAAATAAATAAATAAATAAATAAATAAATAAATTGAATTGAATTGAATTGAATTGAATTGAATTGAATTGAAATGAAATGAAATGAAATGAAATGAAATGAAATGAAATGAAATGAAATAAGACCAAGAACCCATGAATTTTTCTTACACATATTTCTGTTATTCCATCACTTTTAAAGAAGCTACTTATTTTTTTGTCAACAATACATTAGAACAAAATCAATTGAAAATTTGGACAAGGTCCAAATAAAAATTATAGCTCCCCCAGGATTAGCAGCAAAACAAAGCAAGTCCTCATTTCAGAGTTGCTGCCTTTATACTCATCTAGAAAAGGGTTTTTACTCGTAGAATGAAATAAACTGGAACTTGCTTAGTTGAAGAAACTTCATCCTTTAACTTCATTATGAATTTCATCGCTCAACTCTCAGTGGCATTATGGTTAGAGTGCTGTATTGCAATCCACTTCTGCTGACTGCAATTTGGCAGTTCAAATCTCAACAGGCTCAAGGTTGACTCAGCCTTCCATCCTTCTGAAGTGAGTAAAATGAGGACCCAGACTGTTGGGGCAATATGCTGACTCTGTAAAACCACTTAGAGAGAGCTTTAAAGCACTATAAAGTGGTATATAAGTGTAAGTGCTATTGCTATCCAGATCAGCTTGGCTGAGTTCTGGTGTCTTCTGTAAGGCTATGTAGATTTGTATAAATCTGAATAATGTATCAAAATCTGTATTAAATCATGTTTTAACTCCCTTCCCCCAACATCATGTTGACAAAATATGGCAGCAAACTGCCAACTGCAGTGCAAACTCCTGCCAATTTTTAGCAGGAAACAATTAAAAAAGACAGAAAGAAAAATAGGTGTATTAAGCCTTGGATACACAGAAGTTTCATCTCCTGAAGGAAAAAAGAAGGTAAAACAGTTGAAAACCTTGTCTGGCCCCTCTCTTAACAGAGCAACAAGCCTTCCAAATATGCTTTCAAGTGCAGAAGTAAAGGATGCATGTAACTCTGGCACAAAATAAACTCCAGAGATCAGTTAACACTTACTAAAAATCTCCCTTTTATTATTATTTTTAAACAGACAAGGCAGTATAGGAATAACATTATGAATGAATGAACCTTAAGGTAATATTTTTAAAAGGCGCTGTACAGGTAAAACTAAAAAAATTAGAATATTGTGCAAAAATTCATTTATTTCAGTAATGCAAGTTAAAAGGTGAAACTAATATATGAGATAGACTCACAAAGCAAGATAGTTCATAATTGAGATGATTATGGCTTATAGCTCATGAAAACCCCAAATCCACAATCTCAGAAAATTAGAATATTACATGGAATCAAAAAACAATGGATTGTATAGACAATATCAGTACTCTGAACAAGTATAGCCTAGCCATGCATTATGTACTCAGTAACATATGGTTTGGCCCCTTTTGTAGCAAATCTAGTTGACTCCAGTGCGGTGTGGCCAGTGGGCACTGCTGAGGTGTTATGTGTGAAGAACCAGGATGCTTCAATCGTGGCCTTCAGATCTTCTGCGATGTTTGGTATCATGTCTCTTTCAGTCTTTTCTCTTGGCAATGCCCCATAGATTCTTATGGGGTTCAGGTCAGGAAGAGTTTGCTGGCCATCAAGACACAATAATCCATGTCCATTAAAACAGGTTTTTGGTGCTTGGGCAGTGTGGGCATGTGCAAGTCCCTCTGGAAAATGAAGTCAGCATCCCCATGAAGCTTGTCTGTTGGCAGGAAGCATGAAGTGTTGTGTTCGCGAAGGCAATGAGACCGCAGACCAGCATAACTTCAGCTCTTTTATTTAAGTTCTGAATATATTTCTTAACACTAAATACAAACCCACTGCACACACAGACGCAGCCCAACGAGACATATAAATCTCTTATAGAGAGGCTGAAATCGCGGTTATGGAACATATAGACATAATATAAATAACTGCCAAATATAAATGGGCTAGCTAATTGGCCATGATACGAGACATCTAGAGCTCATATATTTAGTATTTGTTAAAATAGGAATATAAAAAAAAGAACACCACCTCCCTCTTGGTATGGTCTTACTAATATATATTAAGATACCGCCGGGAAATTCATATCTCGCATATCAGATATAGTTGACCTGCACATTTAGTTGTGTTGTCATCTTTGGCGGGTTAACCGGGACTCTAGTTTCTACCACGTCCATTCCTCATGTCGGAACCTCCTGAGAAAAGTCGGGTCCAGCATCCGCCACTCCCGCTGGCGCCACCACGCGCTCATCCGGTAAATATAAGAAATAGGCTCAAAATAAACTCATAAATATAATAAAAGTTGTTTACTATAATATTTGTGAATCGTGTATTATCGTTTGTATATTTAATTTTGCGGGGTGTTCTTGATCATAATAGCTTCCACACACACCCCGCCTTATTGAAAATGAGAGTCTCCATATATAAAAATAATTATAATTAAATATATATTATAGAAGAGATATAATATATAAGGAAGTCTGGGTTATAACCAATGATAAAATAGAATATATAGATAATATAATATTAATATATATAGAAGCATCGAACATCTCTAGTCTAAATAGATAATAATATATATATGAGAATATATATATCATAGAGAGATACAAGAATATAGCGGTGATTTTTGCATATACTAGGTTTCCATAAAATGCTGTGGTATAAATAGAGGAAAGAATATAGATAAGATATAAAAGAGAATAAGAATATATAAATTGTGATCTTAATTTTCTGTATATAGATTTCCTAATGAGGATTTTATATTTGTAGTGATGATAATGAGATGTTTATTTGTGATAGCATATTTATCAATTATATTTATAATAATCGTCACTGCTTACAAGTTAAAAAAATTAATTTAATAGTTTTATTGGTATAATGGACAAAAAAAAATATATAATATGAAATATATAGTATAGAAAAAAAAAAAAGAGAATTGTCAAAGCATAAGAAAATGCATGGTTTGGCGAAATATATAAATATCAGAGATGAAGGATAGACAATAACTGCGAGATAATATAGAAACAAAAAAGGTAAACATGTGTTGGTGAAACAGATTCTGAGAGAGATAATGTATAATAAAAATAAAGAGAATAAGTTCATGATGCTTACTTCTAGCCATTGGAGTAGACATATAATGATTAAAAATATAAATGATATAATAAATATAGAAAAAAAAGACATAATAATGATTCTTGACAGGGCCCTAGAGAGATATAAGTATATATATATAGAAAAGATATACAAGAATTTGGCATTTCCGCAGGTTTAAACAATAATAAAAAATTATCAAAATATATAAGAGATAAAAAAATTCCGTACAATGCCAGGGTGTCCATCATGAAACATTCTCAGTAGCTTGTTTCTTGTACGGTTCTAGGTATTACCAACCCGATCCCCCATAAATGCCAACCTTTTAACAATGACAGTTCAGTCTGGCTGGCTGCATGGTTTAATTTAAATGTCTGTCTCGTTTTCCGGCCAGCCTTTTCTACCCAGTTCTAAAACTGTGCAAGGTTTTGTCTCTTGTCATATGTTCTCGCAATGTCCGCTGCGGTTATGGGTCGGCTATTGATAGTGTCTCAATTTGTAGGGTGGATGTGGTTGGTGCCGGGTCAGTCTAGTTCCAGTAGGGGAGTACGGGCTCAATGCATCACATGGGAAATAGTCTTTGCTGGTCCGGTGATCGTTGATAATGTAAGGTGCAAAGGAATTGACCAGCTTGTCATTTGTGGGATAATATATTCTGGCGGTGCCCTGTCCCGCTAGTAGATTCCCACTACCAGGGGTTTTGTGGTTGTAATAAGGGAAAAGTCCTACGCGTAAAGGATTCATAGGAATCGTTGACACCGAGGACTATTGCTGCTAAGCCTCTCTATCCAATTAAACTTGTAGTTTACTTCAGCTTTTTGGATGTGTTTTGGAGTAGAATGTTGATCGGTCTTTCTGCCCTCAAGGCAGAAGTGGCTAAGTACGGCTCCGACGCTGAATGGTGACGCGTTCGCAGGTGGACTGCAATGGTAGTGTCTTGCTGATTGCATTATACCAGAGGTCGGATGTGATTAAGTCCTTTTATTCTTTGGAATGCTATCTGTTCACGTTGTCCCCAGATCCAGGTGGCTGCCTTGTCCAGTAACCCTATGTAGTGGTTCCGCTTCATTGCCTTTCTGTGGCAGAAAAAAAAACGTTGTAAATATTATAAGTTCCCAAGAATGCTTGCAACTCACTTTGTTTTTTGGTTTAGGAGCTTCTTTGATTGCTCTAATTTTTTTGTCTGTGGGGTCGGGATGCCCTCTTTTAGTCGATTAGATACCAGGAACTCGACTTTTGAGGTGGATAATTGGCACTTTTCTTTTTTGACTTTGAGTCCCGCCTCTGGAACTTGTAAGATACTCTGAGATGGTCCTCTAGTTGTTCACGTGCTGGCTGACACCAGCCACGTCATCGAAAGTATGGGACCTGACCTCTTTATTCCTGTAATAACCATCCATTAGGGCTTTTGGAACACCCCTGGGCTACACTGGACTCAAATCTGCAGTCTTTGCATTTGAGGGCTCGCTATGAGTCACGATCGTTTGTGCCTTGCTGTTTCGGGGTCGACTGGTAATTGTTGGTATGCTGGGCAAGGTCGAGCTTTGCGGAACAACCTTGCCTCTCTCCAATGAGTGTAACAGGTGTTGTACGTACGGCAACAGGATATGCGCTTTGCTGTATTGCATGGTTTAGGGTGCCTTGTAAGTCACACATTCCTCATGGACCATCTTGCTTAATTGGGGTTATGCTTGGGGTTTCCCATTTAGCATGGTCAATTGGTTCCAATGTTCTTGTGCTATACAGTTTATTTAATTCCTTTTCATCAATCTTTGGTTTTAATGCGAAGGGAACTCACCTTGCTTTTAACCTAATTGGAGTAATTGTTCAGAATTTAAAATTAAATGATATGGGGACCCCTTGGTACTTGGCCTAGTTTTCCATCGGAGACGTCTTGGAATCCCTCATTGGTTCTCCTCCTCAGTCCTGTCTGCGGTAAAGCTGTTGATCCCGGTCCACTCCGAATTCCAAGGGGTTCGAACCACCTTGAAGTCCCAGCAGGCTTGGGCGGTTCTGGTCTACGATGGTTAGAGGCAGAATTTTTGTGTGTTTCTTGAATGTGACCTGGAAGTGTCTGAGTCGACTACCGCTTTCTGTTTGCCTTGGTAGTCCTTTAGTATTGGGTGATGGTGTTCTAGTTGAGTCTGCAAGATGCAATACACAGTCTTTAATGGTATCCCCAGATACATCGATAGATATATCCGGAATCCACTCCATTTCACATTCTTGGCCCTCGATCCTGACTTCCACATGTACTTTTTTGGCCATTTGTTGCCATTAGAATGACGATGGTGATGTTGGGTGTGTTTCTTCTTTCTATAGGTTCTCATTTAGCCACTTGCCTTGCTTTTGTGACTCTCATGCTCCACGTTGTCTTACTTTGATTCTTGGTGGCGTGTGTCCATGTCGGGGGCTGTAGCTCTTACGGTTTGGCAATACTCTTGCAATGTGACCCATTCTGACAGTACAGGCACAAAGTGTCTAGAAACTGGCAACTGGAACAGGGTGGTCCTCCTCTGTAAAACACCCAGCACCCTGAAAACCTTGACTTACGACCTTTCTTCAACCCGTCTAATCCGTTCAGCCTGGAGTCTGTGATCTCTCATTCATAAGTCGTCGATCTCAGAATGATCACTATCCGTGTAGTAATATGGTGGTCTTGTGCATGCTCTATGCCATTTTCTCTATAATCCTTGGCTTGTTTCACTCGTGTTTTGGATGTTGTTGCATTCATTTGCTGCATTTTGGATGCTGATTTTTTTTAGTGCTTCGTGCTCGTGGCTTCAGGATAGCTCAGTGACTGTAAATCTTTGGGTCGGGTTAAAGTCCAGCATGTAGGTGAGGTCTCTCAGTCCGAGACCAGGGACTCCCTCATGGTTGTCA
>BHFT01059647.1:0-71218 GCA_004320025.1 Laticauda laticaudata
ATCTATCTATCTATCTATCTATCTATCTATCTCTATAATCCATCTGTCCTAAAATCTCTGTATGTGCCATAAATAACAAAATAAATGTGTAAACAAAAAACAAATCTATTGTGATGATCCCTTCTACTTCCCAACAAAGTAACTTACAAGTCTATTTTTTTACAATATGGCAATTTTCTATATTTTATTACAGCAGTTTTCTCTTGAAATACCTTCTAACAATTTCCAAGATCTAGCAATCATAGCTGAAATTGCACAAACATTTCAAAAATTCTGTTTTTAAAAGATTCAATAAAGTATGTGGGGGCATTTAAAGTTATCTTGATTTATCGTAACATTTATTTCTTACATATTTCCTCTCTAAAGAGAGCCATCTCATGGGTGTATATCAATGTATGATCCAAAAGAATTTCCCTGACTCCCCCCCAAATAATAATAATAATAGCATTTTTAAAAATGGAGAGATCTTCATTGGAGTGGCTTATCATTTGAGTATCAGTTTAAACTTAATTTCCTTGGTTTAAATAGAAATAATTCTCTGCAGTTAAGATGTGCATATTTGATTACAAGGCTGTTACTCTTATGTTACTAGCCCAATCTGCAAATGTGTATATAATAACATTTTCCCCCTTGAGAATAACATTTTATTCTTTGCTCAAACTGTAATGTAATTTGGATTCCTTGCATTTCTATGATCAAGTGAAACGATGATAAAAAGACAAGATATATTATAATCATGCATACTAACTTTCAGATTATTTATTGAGATTGACCAGTTATTTTGATTTTAAAAAATGTTTCCAATCTATTATGTTTTTAAACACCAGCTTCTGGGTGTTTAAAAATAGGAATGAATGTAGAATTGAAAAATGATGAATCTATTTTCCCCCTATTTTCAATATTGTGAATTTAAATCTGGCCTTATCTTTAGCAATATGGTTTTTTTAAAAAACATATTTTGTAATTAATGGAGTTATTCCTATATTTGCCTCTTCTACTACTTCTAAATGGTTTAATTGGCTTGTCTCATTATATGAATGAAGGTTAAATGTAGCACAATCAAGTTTCTTAGGAATATTTTTTTTAAATAATGGTTTGTTTCTGAAATATAAAAGATATACGAAAGAGGTGCCATTTTTAAAATGTTAAGAATGGGATCCAACATAACATTGGAGAAAATAAAGGGAAAAATGAGAATTGAGGAAACCTTCACTTTAATTAATCTTATCTTGTGAATATTTTATAAATTAGATAATTTCTAGCTTAATTTTATAGGTCATAGGAGGTTAAAAACTGGCAATAAATCTTTTCAAATTTCTTGTAATAGCGACTACTAAATGTCTAACTTTTTAAGTAAAAAGAAACATCAAGTTTATTTTTAAATGCCTCCATTCTTCAGAGGAAACATGGAAAAATAAAAATTTTACTGATGTGTTTTGATAATTAAACCTGCATACCTGATATTTCCAGAATCCTCTGAAATCTGAGTTTATTAGTAGAATTCTTTAGATGAGATAAACAGATCCCCATATTGATAGGTAACACATTTTCTCTAAACTTCTTCATTTTCATATCCATTCTCAGAAGATGTACATTATTTCTCAGAATCAATAGGTAAAGGCTAAATTAAAAAACAAAAAACAAAACCTTTGCCCCGAATAGGTACAAAGATCATACAGAATAGAGTTGGAAGGGATCTTGGAGATCATCTAGTCCAACCCCTTGCTCAGGCAGGAATCCCTATACCATTTCAGACAAATGGCTGTCCAATCTCGTCTTAAAAACTTGCAATGTTGGAACATTCACAACTTCTGGAGGCAAGTTGTTCCACTGATTAAGTCAATAGAAGCCAACCTCAACTGTAGAAGACTTTCTATTTCTTACTTTTTTTCTTTCTTTCTTTCCACTTTTTTCCTCCTTCCAGCATATAATATAAAGACTATACATGGCCTAATAGTATGATCTTCCCCCACTTTAAACTCCATTCCCAGTTGCATGCAAATCAGGTACCCAATGCCTTAGCTTTTAGCTTTTATAAGTGTAATATCCTGACTCAATCAGGCTAAACAGCTCTGTATAACTTTTCTCAGCAGCCTTGTGTTATTTCAAAAGAATTAACTCAGACTGGAATTCAACCTTGGGAGACATCCTTTTGGTACTTTCACTCCTTACTTTTTTTCAATACTTTGGTGACAGGGGATAATGTTAGGGAAAGCAATTAAGTGGATAAACAATTATATTATCTCAATTCATGCCGACATCTCAGGATAGTTAAGGATGAAGCAAGATCATTAGCAGGATTGTTCTAGCAGTAATAGCTTCATGCTTCAGTAAGCTATAAAGGAAGAGCTGTTAATCCTGGGAATCTAAATTAGTGCTTGTTAGGATAGGTGCAGACTGACCCTTGTATAAAAAGGATATGCACACAGAAAACATTTTATGAAGAAATATACAGCCACACAGAGTTGACCAAGTTGTAGTAATGTTTACTTGAAGAAATAGCACAGTCCAATAAACAGTCCATGTCATACACGTTTTTAACAGTCCAGAAATATCCGAAATATCAGGTAATATAAAGTCTTCTTACCGGTTCCATGTCTTTTACAGCAGACAAATATCAAACCATAATACAAAAAATAACCTTCAGTGTCAACAGAATTTCAAATAAACAGGGTTAGTCAGTATCAGTCCGTAGTCAGTGAGTATCAGTATTAAGAGAGATATCAGCTCCCTCTTATGGCAACTTGTAGCATAATAACCAACCAGAACACAGCATAATACATACAGTATTTTTCCTTAAAGCTACAGACATATATATTTGTAGTTTATATATTGTCAAACCCAACTATGTTATTTACATAACATAACAGTGCTTCTGGAAGATGTTGGGAATAACCATTTTGGATGAAGCTCTGGCAGAGTTCAGACTTATTTCTTGCTTGATTTTTTCCACGGTTTAGCCTTCCATGATCTTCATTCTCAATAACTCCTAAAGGCTAGGGTCACACTGGCCGATGGACGCAAAACATATGCAGAAAGGACACAGCGGACGAGCAAAAATTTCGGGGGTGGCTCCATCCATTTTCATCCGCTCCAAAAAGTGGCTAAAATTTTAAGAAATATAAACAGACAGAAAAGAACGATGTGGGTAGTATATATAGCGAGGATGTTATAAATGGATGTTCATTGGCAGCCTAGCGGATGAAGTGGATGGCACCTCTGAAGGGGTTCCAGGGATAATTTCAAAGTGGACACATAGTGGAAGGGGCGGATGCATAGCGGATAGCGGATGCATCACGAACGTCTATAGGAAAAAAAGGGGATGCTGCGCGGATGTATGATACAGATGCAAAGCATTCACTGCGACTGCGGAGAGTATGAATTGCTGCAGCTCCGTGATATAAAAGGATGCAGCACGCACGCAGTCAGCATACAGGGGAAAGACATGCTGCCACATACATCTTGCAGAAACACCATGGTTCGTTAGTCAGGAAAGAGAGGAAGCCCGTGCCTATTCGTTCAAGCCCTGGCAAGGTGAAGAAAGGGCAGAACCAACATCCACACCCCTGGCACTGACTCTGAAGCTGCTGCTGCTTCTGCTACTGTGGTGGACCAACCCCAAGGCCCTCAAGCCCCTCAAAGCCTGGCTCTGCTGGAAGCCCTGCTGCTCAAGCCCTGAAGGTCCTGCTGCTCACAGCCCCTGAAGCCCTGAACAATCTCCAGAAAAGCCCTGATGCTGAAGCCCTGAACGGCCCTGCTGACGCCCTGCCAGAGGGAGGAAAGAGGCAAGGGAAGGAAAGGGAAGAGGAAACAGTACACACTTCCGAGGAGCATGAGGATGAGTGCTGGAATGGCTGAGGGAGAACGAGTACCTCTGGAGAAGGGGCCACAGACTCTATCGCGACACCAAGAAGAAGCAGGCAGCTTGGAGAGACAAGGCAGAGAGCCTGGGGTACACTGCAGAAGTACTCCTTGGATGGTGGAAGCACATGCAACACCTGGTATGGCAAGCTACACCCTCAAGAAATCAGGGCAGGCCGCTGTCAAGCTCACTGACCAGGAGATGTACGTCATGGCCAAGTGCAGTTTCCTGGAGGTGGAGATCCGTCACCGAGGAGCAGGCCCTCTGAGACCCCTCTCCCTCAGACAGCCAAGAACAGCCAGTCCTCTTCCAGCGGAGCTAGGTACCCTCAGCGCAGGTGTCTTCAGAGGGCCCCACAGCAGAGACCCCTCGACAGCTGCACTCCCCAGTGCCGGCGGATTGAAGGTCCCGTGGAGGATGACGCCCTGCTGTCACAAATGGAGGAAGAAGCAGCAGCCACCAGAGGCCAACCCACTCCCACCCCAGCTCCATAGGACACAGGCAGAGAGGCAGACTGGAGGGCCAGGACCACAGTGTGCTGTTGGAGATCAGGGACACAATGAAGACCAGCATATAATTTCTCTCTCAGCTGATCGACTTGGACAGAGCATCCTTGGGCAGAACCCTCTCATCACCTACGTGAGCCAGACCCTGAGGACTGCCTGAGGCCAAGTTCTAGTTGATGAAGCAGAAGATCACAGCACTTCTGCACAACCCTCAAGGCCCAGCTGAAACTGCTCCTACCCAGTCCAGGTATGCTCTCCACCCCAGGCGACATCACAGCCCTTTTCCATGGCTTTCAACAGACCTCACCTACCAAGGCACTCGACTACCAGGACTTCCCACAGCACAAGCAGAACTTCCCAGTCCAGGCCCAGTTCATCGGACACCAAAGACTCTTAGTCCTCACCCAGCTGCAGACCAGACAGCCCACTACATCCTCCCAACCCTTCCTCCACCCCACAGCCAAGCTTGTCAATGGACAATTGTCATCAGTATTGGGCCTGACATCTCAAGTCCTTGATGAAGGGCCTCTACACTCACACAGGACGAGTCAGCTCTCGATAGCTTCCTGAACACTCCACCACCTTGTGTATCCTGGGGCCAAGCACCCCAATGGCGCCTCAGACCAGCACTCAAGCCACAACCACATCCACAGTCACTGCCACTTCATAGCTGAGACCATGGACATGACTCAGAGTGACTCAGAATAGTCTCAGAGACTGAGTTGTTTACTTGTTTATAAAGTTTATCTTTGCTTAAGACACTTAATACAGTTTACTTGGTTCATTTTGCTTATTTAATAAAGTCATAAAGTTTACATAAGAAAATTAATAAAGGTTATATTTGCTTAAGACAGTTAGTTGACTTGGTTCATTTTGTTATACTTAATAAAGTGTTGGTGAAAAATTTGAAAAATGGTTAAGCTCTTTGCATGCTTGTGGGATAGATAAGGTTAGTTGTGGGTATAGATAAACCTCCAGTGCAACCATAGTGGGACTGTTTGGTCCACCACCCAATGATCAGATTTTTTTCCCCCTTTTTATGAATATATCGTTTGTCCGCTAGGTGTCCTTCTCATATTCTAGACATACTCCAGACATCCTAAATACTCGAGATACATCCCAGATACAAATGTTTGTCCGTCTATTTCCGTGCTACTAACGCTGTGTAGACGTTCTGTGTACCTTTTGTTTCCTCCCTCTTTCCATTTTCAGCTGCAGCAGATGTGAGTTGAAGGGATGGCCAGAGATGCAGAGAGGATACAGTGGATGTTTAACGGATGATAATGGACATAGAATGTTTGTTGCCCGTATATGTCGTGGATTTACATCGTACGCGGCGGAAAGTTCATCCGTTCACAAAGTTTTGTGCAGCTGAAAACACTCTTGCACAGATGAAATCGCAGTGGACGGATCTCTCTAGATAGAGCATATGAAACACATAGCAGTGCGCACACAACGGATGCCTAGCATTTTCCAATGGATGGCAAGTATTGTATTATAACATTCTTATTTTTCCAATGGATGGCAAGCTTTTTTTAACATTTTACATCCTCTTTGCATCCGTAAGTGCAGTGGGACCGGGCCTTGAATTTACCAAATAACAGAGTTGGAAGGGGCCTTGGAGGTCACCTAGTCCAACCACCTGCTTAAGCAAGAGAACCTATACTATTTCAGACAAATGGCTGTCCAGTCTCTTCTTAAAAGCCCTCCAGGGGTGGAGCAACCACAACTTCTGAAGGAAGTTCTTCCATTAATTAATTGTTTTCACTGCAAGGAAATTTATCCTTAGATTGTGTTGCTTTTCTACTTGATTAGTTTCCATCCATTGCTTTCTGTCCTGCCTTCAGGTGCTTTGAAGAATAGGTTGAATCTCCTCTTTTTTGTAGATCAAATACTTATGGTATTTATTTATTTCCAAATATTTATTATTTGCCCACCAGGGAAAATTGGTGCAGATAAGAGTCAACGGACTTCAAGAGAGGCTGCACTCTCTTACAGGGGTGCAGGGACTCCAAACTGATAATATATTTGACCCCCACCCTCTGGCTCAGCCAAGTCATCTCACACAGTGGCTCATGTCTGCATTATGAAGAGCATGGATTCAGTTGATGGGTCTGTGGTGAACGCTGCTGATTAGTTACTGGCTAAGATAGTTAAATGGAATACTCAGTTCTCTTAAGAGAAACACCCAGTTGAATATTAAGGCTAATAGGAACTGCATGCCTGATTAATAACCATGGATGCAGATGATTGGTTTGGACCAATGATTTGCCCAATTTAGTAGGTCTTGATAGGAGAATAAATAAGCATTAATGAAGTTTGCAAGTCCATTCCAGGATAATTTTAAGGGAAGAAATGCCAACTTAAAGGTAAAGGTTCCCCGGACACATCACATGCTAGTTGTTTCTGACTCTAGGGAGTGGTGCTCCTCTCCGTTACAAAGCCAAAGAGCCCCTATGGTCATGTGGCCAGAGACGTTGTCTTGTCCGTTACAAAGCCAAGACGTCTCCATTGTCACATGGCCAGCAAAGGTACGTGGAATGCCATTACCTTCCCACCAAAGGGGTCCCTATTTTTCTACTTGCATTTTTTTATGTGCTTTCCAACTGTTAGGTTGGCAGAAGCTGGGACAAGTAACAGGAGCTCACTCCGTTACTTTATTTTATTTTATTTATTTATTTTTGTCAATTGCTTACAAGATAATTGGTATAAGTAAAAACATAGTTATGAATACATGGATACANCACGTTGGTGCGCTTATGCACGTCCCCTACAGACCTCTTACACAGCACTAGGCATTCAAACTGTTGAGCTGCTGACTTTTCTGATTGACAAGCTCAGTGTCTCAGCCACTGAGCCACCGTATCCCTAATGCCTGCTTAGGAAAGGCAATTTGCATAAGTGTGGTAGTGCTGGGAAAACAGTTGCACATTCTCCCCCTGTGTATTAGTTGTGATCCTTATCCCATTTCCCACCCCCTGCTGTTTTACTTTTGAACATTAGACCCATTAACTGCAATTAACCACCAATGTCACATCTTGGCTGAACCTGAGTAATTTGGAGGAGAATTGACTTCTTTTGCAATGATGCAGAACGGCAGTGGGGAAAATACATGGAAATAAGCATTGACCTTGTGTTACCTAAATAAAGTAGGAGCTGCCAACTCTGGTTGGAAAAATAAAATTATTTCCACCTCTGGCATGACTTTACAAAGGGGGTACTGGGAGGATTGGTTGGGGGCATGATGGATGGATGGATAGGTGGATAGATAGATAGATAGATAGATAGATAGATAGATAGATAGATAGATAGATAGATAGATAGATAGATAGATAGATAGATAGATAGACAGACAGATAGACAGATGTAGGTAGAGAGGTAGATTGATAAGGTAAGATTGATGGGCAGATAGAGATAGACAGGTAGACAAATGATAGATTGAAGAGAGGGAGAGAGAGAGAGAGAGAGATGCCTTCTTCCAAATCATAGGCAGCTAGAGACCTTCTTCAAAATTAATAACAATCCACTGATCAAGGGAACATGGGGATATTTTGCAAGGCGAAGAGAGGAACTGTGCCCAGTGCAGTTCTGCTGAAATGTTGCAACATCCCTTTATCACAGATTGTATGTCATGAGTGGGAGGGCAGAGCATGAAGCAAATGTTCACACTTTCTCTTGGGAGAGAATCCTGAAGGAGGGAAGGGAGGTGGAATGGAAAGAAATAAGTCAAAATGCTAGTATACCCACAAACATGGGATGGAATTTACATAAAGCCTGAATGCCTTAAAACAAGCAAATACACAGGGGGAAAAATGCATGGAAATGCTGATTAAAAAAACAACTTTTTTTTTTAACAAACCTCTTAAGGTAAGAAATATTCTCATGCAAAAAAGGCCTGGAAACTATTTGGCAGGAGTAGCTCACTTTCCTGACAATTATACAGTAAGCTTATGAGATCCTTCCATTTTATACACTTAAAAATATATGCATATTTCAGAAATATGTGAAGTTTAATTTGAGGACAATAGCTTGAGATACACAAAAGGGAATGGTTCGATCCATCAACAAATTTGAGCCAAATATAAACCATTGGCAATTTAGACTATTTGTATCTTCCTACAGTTGTTTATATTCAATTCAGCTATTGGAACATAAAGTCATAGGACTGAAAGGAACCCAGAGGTTTTCCAGTCCAACCTCTGCTCAAGGGTAGGATTTTATTATTCTGCAATTATTTATTGTTTATTGATTATTCTGCAGCTTTTAGTCTAAGTGTTTTTGAATTGTCTAGCCTTCTTTCTGTCCATCCATCAGCTCTTCAAACCTTCCCCCCACTCCTTCCCTCCTCCCTGTTCTTTCTCCTTCCTTCCTTCCTTCCTTCCTTCCTTCCTTCCTTCCTTCCTTCCTTCCTTCCTTCTTTTCTTCCTCCCTCCCTCCCCTTCTCTCCTTCCTGTATTTAACAAATCCAACCCTGTTTTAACATTTGTTTTTAAAAAGCTTCTGGTATGTTTCACCTTCTATCTATCTGAATTAATTTTTCAAGAAGGAAGAGGAGGAGAAGAAGGAGAAAAAAGAGGAGGAGGAGAAGGAGAAGGAGAAGAAGAAGAAGAAGAAGAAGAAGAAGAAGAAGAAGAAGAAGAAGAAGAAGAAGAAGAAGAAGAAGAAGAAGAAGAAGAAGAAGAACGACAACAACAACAACAAGAAGAAGAAGAACAAGAACAAGAACAAGAAGAACAGGAGGAAGATCAAGATGATCAAAATGATTCTGAACTTTGAGAATTGTCAAAACCACTATAAATCAGTTTTGGGGTTTATAGTGAAAATAAAGATATTTGAAGTTTTTTTCTATGAAATGAAGAAACACGTATGTCCTTTCCATTTGTAGTTAAACACCTTGCTAAAACAGCCATTGCAATTCATTTCAAGTAGGAGGCGAGGTCCTAAACCATTTTCAGGATTGTGGCATGCCTTGTTAACTATCTCTCTCTCACACACACACCTATTGTATACACACAAACATCTGTTGGGTGTCTTCCTTTCTGTAGGATTGAGTCTAGATCAAAAGCACAAAGCGGTCCTTTTCAAGGAGAATGGGCTCAGGCAAATCCTTTCTCATTTGTGTCCTCTACAGTGGCTAGGAAATCTACAAATCATAGGTGATAAATGCAGTTCTCTATTCCCAAGCTATTGCACAATACCAATCTTTTCAAAGAGCTTATGGTGACTTTTAAAATTGTCCCCTGTGCTTTTAATAATACAATCTTTTTTTTTTTGACCTATTAGAAAGGGACAGTGCTAAGCTATCTTCAAGTCTGCCATGATAAAAGAAGTCCAGTAAGTTTTAATAGAAGCATTCCTTTCATGAGATAAAAAAGGGACAGTCCTAAGTCAATAACAATGACATTTTTTTAAGTGCAAAGGTGACAATTTTCTGACTATTTTCTTGGAATGTCACATGGGAAATTCCTTACCATAATGTCTTTTCTACTGTGGTAGCTCACTAAGCAACTGAATAGTATGTATTTTCCCTCACTGAGCAATTTCATCTGCTCCTTCAGGAAGATGTTAGATAAAACTAATGGGAAAGAATTGTCCCTCCCTCCTGCCCCCCCCCATGGGAAATTCTTTTCTGTGAAAACTAATTTCAGAACATCCATATTTTGATATGGTTGAACATCTACGTTAGGTGGCATGAGAATTGGGAATGCACATTTAGATCCTATTTGCAGAATGAAATCTCAATTTCAGGTTGTAAAATTTCACAATTTCAAAATGGAGTTCATAATTAACAGAATAACAGAGTTGGAAGGGACCTTGGAGGTCTTCTAGTCCAACCCACTGCTCAAGCAGGAGACCCTATCCCACGTCAGACAAGTGGCTGTCCAATCTCTTCTTCAAGCCTCCAGTATTGGAGCATCCACAACTTCCGGAGAGAAGCTGTTCTACTGATTAATTGTTCTCCCTGTCAGGAAATTTCTCCTTATTTCCAGGCTGAATCCTAGATCAGTTTCCATCCATGATTCCTTCTCTGTGGAAGCCCCTTAAATATTGGAAGACTGCTCTCATGTCTCCCCTGGTCCTTCTCTTCAGTAGACTAGTCAAGCCCAGTTCCTGCAACCGTTCATCGTATGTTTCAGCTTCCAGTCCCCTAATCATCTTCATTTGGTCTTCTCTGCACTCTTTATAGAGTCTCAACATATTTTTTTATATCATGGCGGCCAAAGCTAGATGCCATATTTCAAGTGTGGCCTTACCAAAGCTTTATAAAGTAGTATTATAACTTCACATGATTAAAAAAAAAAATAGAAGGAAAAAAACCCTAGAAAGAACATAATCTCAAGAAATGAGCAGGAAAAAGGTCTTATGGCAATTTTTCCTTTCTTGTTGTCAATAGATTTGCAAAACGAGATGGGAACGAGCTGAGACAAACATACTTATTATTGTAGCATCACACAAAATAAGCAGATGTTTTCCACTGGTTTAATTCCATTTGTTGGTTGCCAACAATTTTGTGGGAATGAATGAGTACAGTCTGACTCTTGCTTTTAGCTGCGTTCATGAGAATGCAAATATCTGATATTGTTCTGCATTTCACTTTGCAATATTGTCATCACGGATATTTTGCTTGTTTAATTATGTGTCTATAGAATGCCCAGTAAATCCAGATTTCTATTATCAAACCTGGCTCTGTCCAGTTTAGTAACATCTGTTGAAATGTTTTCCCACACAGAGTCTGCAGGTGCAAAGCCTCAGGCAGCCTGATCTGTTTGGCACCTTTGAATTTGGTGTTTTAGTTGTCTCAAACTCTACGGCCCCAATATTCAGCATTTTGCAGGGTTTATTTTTGCCTAGCTTGGCTTTGTGAGCTGTTGCCAAATATGCGAATAGATCTCATGAACTGCTAAGAGGTGAAAACTTGAAGCCACGAAAGAGAAACAAATCCTTGCCAAACTAGCTTGTTTAGTTTTAATTTATGACAAAGACAAAGAAGAAAAGAAAACAGAAGAAACAGACAATCAAGATGCTCCAAAGAAGGCAACATTCATTTTGAAAGAAAACAGAAAATAAATATGTAAGAATAGTAATGCCTTTATATAAATCTGTTGTGTAATCATACTTAGAATATTTGGTAGAGATTTGCTCACTGCTCTTAGGGAAAAAAAATCCTGCAAAGCCAGAAAAGTTGCAAAAAAGCTCTGTTTTTTTAAAAAAAATCTAAATATTATCTGTGAAGTAAATAATATATCTGGATTCATTGGAGTATAATAGCACAGAAGTCCATAAAATTCTGAAGGATTTGTTTAGGTGCTGACATGAAGCCAAAATTATGACATTATCATTCTCTGATATAGCAATAGCAGGAGCAGTTTACAGAATCAACATATTCCTCATTTTATTGACCTTGGAAGGATGGAAGTCTGAGTCAATAGCAACAGCAACAGCACTTAGACTTACATACTGTTTCTCAGTGCTTTTACAGCCCTCTCTTAGCAGTTTACAGAGTCAAGCTGTTGACCCCCCCAAAAAAAATCTGGGTCCTCATTTTACCCACGTCGGAAGGATTGAAGACTGAGTCAACCTTGAGCCAGTCAGGATCGAACTGCTGGCATTGGGCAGAGTTAGCCTGCAGTGCTGCATTATAACCACCGGGAAGGAAGGAAGGGAGGGAGGGAGGGAGGGAAGGAGGAAGGAAGGAAGGAAGGAAGGAAGGTAGGAAGGAAGGAAGGAAGGAAGGAAGGAAGGAAGGAAGGAAAATAGCAATAGCACTTGGACTTATATACAGCTTCACAGCACTTTACAGCCCTCTCTAAAGGCTTTACAGTCACCATATTTTCCCCAACAATCTGGTTCCTCATTTTACCCACCTTGGAAGAATGGAAGGCTGACCTTGAGCATCATCAGAATCGAACTCCAGAGCTGTGGGCAGAGTTTGCCTGCAATACTGCATTCTAACCACTGCGCCACCAGGGTTCTTAATATATCTTATTTTATGGTACAGAGAGCCACTGAAAGGCAAAATTATATAAACAAAAACATAATTTCAGCCCAGGAAGCAGCCAAAATATGAAAAAGAAGCTCAGATTCACTTCCCCCCTCCTACTTTATCATGGGAGAAGAGAGGAAAGGAGAAGTCAGTCAGGCTTTCGAGATTTGGTTTTCATAGCCTGGGCCACAAAAGAATAGCTCCAGTCAGATTTGTGAAGTTGGCTTTTCAGAATTGCCTACGCTGAAGGGCTGACATCTGGGATCCATCTGGGATCCATGCCTGTTTCAGTCTTTTCAGCATCAAAAGCAAAAAAACATAAAAATAAAATAAGATGGAGACCAGATGATTGTTCTGGAAGGTCAATGGAAAGAAAGGAACAAAACTGGATGGAGATGATGTGAAGGAAATATAGAATAACAGAGGTGGAAGGGACCTTGAAGGTCTTCTAGTCCAACTCCCTGCTCAAGCTTATCATTCCAGACAAGTGGCTGTCCAATCTCTTCTTAAAAACTTCCAGTGATGAAGTACCTACAACTTCCTAACAGTGAGGACAATTAACCAGTGGAAAGGTAAGCTGTTCCACTGGTTAATTGTCCTCACTGTTAGAAATTTTCTCCTTAATTCCAGGTTGCTTCTCTCCTTGATTAGTTTCCAGCCATTGTTTCTTGTCTTACCCTCAGGTGCTTTGGAGAATAATTTGACTCCCTTTTCTTTGTGGCAGCCCCTCAAATATTGAGGGTCACCAGACAGAACGGAAAAACAGAAAAGTTGCATGGGACAGAAAAGGCTGATTTATGTCATTGCTTTGATTTCAACTGCATAATATATATTCTTGTCTGAAAATGTAAGATGACCCTGTCTCTCAATTCACAGGTAACAAAAAAATGTCATCTTCCTATTATGGTGTCTCTTAATTCAGGTAGGCCTTGATTTATGGCTCTTTGTTTAATGATCATTCAAAGTTACAGTGGCACTGAAAAAAGTGAGCTACAACCATTCATTCATGACTGTCTCTGAGGTGTGGTTAAAATTTGGGTGCTTGGCAATATATTTACGAGGGTTGGAGCATCCCAAGGTCATGTAATCTCCATTTGGGTCCTTCCCAGCTGGCTTCCAACGAGCAAGTCAGTGGGGGAGGAGCCTGATTTGCTTAATGATTGCCTGATCCACTTAACAATCATGGCAAAAGTCATAAAATCAACACTTATCAACTCCTTGCTTAGCAACGAAAATTCTGGCCCCCATGCGGACATATATCAAGGACTACCTAATTGGAATCACTGGCCATCCAACGAAATTAAGTGATACTATTTTTTTTTTAGAGAGAGCATTTGGTCCAACTAAGGACTTGAAATCCCCAGAATGAGTGATGCTGATTAATCTATATTTTAACACTGGATTAATGCAGCTTTAAACGTGCGTTGGAAACTAGGCAAATTCCGGATGGATGCCGCCATCACTATTAGTCATCAAACTATAAAGAGACTGCAATTATCACATCTTGGAGAGTGGGTAGAAGGGAGCTATGGCACTCACCAGCAGATTTTTCAGTCTTTTTATTTAATGGCTATATATTTTCTAAAAAATGGAATATAGTATATATTTAGATACTGTTCAGTACACAAGTGGTTGATGGCTTTTTGGGGGGCAATGGCTGGGGAATAAGTGAGAAATGTTGTTTTCACAGATATCAAATCTCCTTGGCCAATTATTCCTACTAAAAGAAATAGAAAACCATCTTTTTAAAATATATATATATATATATATATATCCTGGGATTGCTTTATTATAGAGATAACTATCATCCC
This sequence comes from Laticauda laticaudata, assembly GCA_004320025.1. NCBI lineage: Eukaryota > Metazoa > Chordata > Lepidosauria > Squamata > Elapidae > Laticauda > Laticauda laticaudata. Next base: position 14,164 of record BHFT01059647.1, read on the forward strand.
TGACATAAGAAAGCACAGGGAATCTGATTTGGAGGAATTTAATATTAACTAGCCTGATCTCAAACTATTGTTTGGCTTTGAATATTTATCCTTTAGACTTCGCATGTCTTTGAGGCATTGCAATGCATTCCTCAGCTCAAAACAGAAATGCATAAATTGAGCTTAAAATACATGATTTGCAGCAATATCTATTTTAGGGTTGATTTTTTTTAAAAAAGGAATTCTCATGTAAATAAGAGCATGAAAAGTTGATACGGAATCCAGCCTTATCCTGAATAATATATTGGAGGAAAATGCTAATCTCCTCTTTTGTGGCATGAGAAAAATTAGGTGATTCAGTTCTAAGAATAACACAACACTGTGTAGGGTTTGTGTATGTGGTATAGGATTTGTCTAATTGGCAGCATTCACCATCTGTTATGTTTAGGTGGTATAATGGTATGTGGGAAAGTTCTTGGAAACTGGAGGAAAAGATGCTACCAAGGGAACAATTACACAAGAGACATTTCCATCACTTATCCAAATATCAAATATTACCTTTTCTTTAACCAATCATACCAAATGTTCCATATTTCATAACAGTCACTATCTTGTTTATTTTTTAACAATTTGGTTAGGCTATCCATCGCACCACATTCATGTATATTTTTAATTATCATATCCTCTGAAGGAATGAAAGATAGTTTCCAGTTTTGTGCATAGGTTATCCTGGCCACAGTTATGATGTGCAAAATTAAATATTGATATTTTTTCTCAATTTTTAAATCTATCATACTTAGCAGAAAGGTTTCAAGTTTTAAATTTTGTTTTGTTATATTTAAAATCCAATTTCTAATATTTGTCCAAAACTTCTGAGCACATGGGCAAGTCCACCACATATGCAGATATGTTCCTTGTGCATAGTTACATTTCCAACAGTTGGGTGGTAGGTTGGGGAACATCTTAGCCAGTCTCACAGGAGGTAGTTGCCAGCGATGAACCATTTTATATAAATTTTCTTCTTACGAGACTGACATGGTTAATTTGTAATTTGTTTGCCAGATGTGTTCCTAGTTATCTAATTCAATACTATGACCCACGTTTTTAGCCCAAATTATCATAGATTCTGTGACTGTTTCTTCTTTTAAACCACCATGTTTTTTTAATTAGCTGATCCTGCACAATTCCAATAAATGTATTTAAAGATAATTTGATTTTGACAGCATAAGCTTGCTTCTTTAATTAAGTGGAAGTGGAAAATTTATTTTTAGCTAGCTAAAGTTCCAACCAGCAGTCAATAAACTAACCTTTGAAAAGCCATGCAGCTCTGTCAAACTTCCAGTCTTTAAATCACTATTTTTTTTAAAATTATTCTGTCGGAAGCAAACCAGTGGTTGTTGTATATTGTGAACTGAATATGTATACTGCTTGGTGAAATGCTGAACCAGCATTTTTGTTTAGTGTGTGAGACTCTGTAAAAACATTATTACTCTTAATTCTTCAAAATGTCAATTGTAGCATTCCCCTCTTGCAGTTTATCCTCCAGATAACAATCCTGGCCCAATATGGCTCATTAAACTTCCTAAAAAAATTGAGCCTTAAACCAGTTTTAAATAAATACCTATTGTTTGGATAGCCCAGCCTAGTTCAGAAACCCAGCTATGTCTAAGTTACAATTCCAAGTAATCTTCAATATTTTTCACACTTTTCTGCTGAATATGATCAGAAGATCCTATGTCCATCAATGTGGTCAAGTTTCCATGTCTTTGGATTCTTTGAACATTGTCTTAGCAAGTGACCTTGATTGGGATGGGAACAAGAGCAGGATGCTTCCTGGTTAACATTTCAATAGGTGTCTCCCATAGAGTCCAAGGACTGCAGGCTGAGCATCAAATTATCTCTACCCTGTTGCAATCAGGAGATGCTCTTGAGAAAAATAGGTAAGAACTATTACATAAGCCAAGAGGGCTGAAGCCAGAGGTGGGTATTCAGCAGGTTCTGACCAGTTCTGTAGAACCGGCAGTGGAAATTTTGAGTAGTTCGGAGAACCAGTAAATCCCATCTCTGACTGGCCCTGCCAACCCCATCTCTTCTCTGCCTCCCATTGAGTCCCAGCTGCATCTTCTTTGGTTGCCCTGCACAGGAGAATGGAGCTGGAAAGCAGGTTAGTGGGGTGAGGAGGGAAAGGGGATTTTGCAGTATCCTTCCCCTGCCATGCCCACCAAGCCACACCATGCCCAGTAAAAATTTTTGAATCCCACCACTGGAATGGGGTAAAGAAAATAATAATGTTCACGGTTGACACAAATGGAGCAGGCTGAACCGTTTAAAGTTTGGGGGTGTCCTGAGAATTTTGGAGATGCAGATCCATGACCTGAAACCAAGAAGTCATATTTTCCAACCCAGGACAGCGAGAGAAAGTGACTAATATGACTTGCCAAAAGGGAGATATTTTTACCCCACGGGTGAGTCACAAGACAGAACATCATGCTTTGCGTTTTGCTGACAGTTGGCTCAAGATCCCATTGTGGAAAAGGTTTTAAAGTAAAAAAAACAAAAAAAAGACAAATCTCCTGACTTCTTTCGTTCATTATTTAAAAATAAATAAAGAAGCAAGGATTTCCTCCCATTTTTTTTCCACCTGCAATTTTAATTCTGTTGTGGTTCGTCAGCAGCAGGTGCGAATGGCTGAGGAGAGCAAGGACTCAGATGAGGGGCCAGGACCCTTAGGGAGTGAACTGCTGACTTCAGAGATTGTGGGGGCTGTCAGCAGCGATGAGGAGGTTCCTGAGGAGCCCGTGCCAAGTGTGCGTGCATGCAGGATTGCTCACAGGAAAAGCAGCTACAACAGCACAGGTGACTTGGGAGTAAGGCTGCAAGGTAATGGCCCCTCCTTCAAGAAGATAAAAGGCAGCTATGAAGTGAACATTCTTTGCAGGAAGCAAAGACATTTTGAAACTCAGCCTCATGGACGTTGCAGGATCTTAAGTTGGTATTTGAAGACTCTTGTGTTGTAAAATATTTCTAGGTAACCTTATCTGTTATTCTTGGCAGCCTTGCACAGATTTGGCGAAGCTCATTCTTATCAAAGTTTATTAGCTGGCAGCAGCCTTTTAACTGGGGATTCATAAGAATCATTAAAAGGTTTCTGTTCTCTTTGGCTTGTGTTTGTTTTCTTGGAAAAGGGTTTGGGTCAGAACAAATTCTTGATCCCTTCTGCTTGTTTTGCCCCTTTGATTAATTCCAGTGGAGGAGCTGTTTGGTATTTGCTAGGCTCAAAAAAATCATTAGGGTAGCCACAACTTTGCAATCAAAGCCCTACCCTTTTTTAACATGTTGAAAGGAAGGGGTGGGGCAATGACCACATAGTTCTACACTATTGATTTATTTTGTGTGTGTATGTGAGATAAACGCACACACCCCTGGACAGAATATAATACAACAAAGATGAGTGCCAGGTTTGCTCTCAATGCCATCTTGGAGATCCAGGTGTCTATAAATCTGCCTGATTTATACATATATGCATTGTATATCCTGAGCCAGGGATAAAAATAAATTATTGAAGGTAGCAAGGGCTTGAATATTCACGAGGTTTTTCTGCATGACAGCCAAAATGAAGCAATGCAGAGTAAAGAAATAGCTATCATTCAGTATTAACTGAGCAGCCATTAATAGACTCATTGGTTACCATTGGCTACTCATTTGATACAATGCAATGCAATGCAATGCAATGAAATACCAGTACAATAACTAAACTGTACGACACTATACTATACTATAATAATGCAATGTAACCTAACCTAACCTAACCTAACCTTACCTAACCTAACCTAACCTAACCTAACCTAACCTAACCTAACCTAACCTAACCTAACCTAACCTAACCTAACCTAACATCAACATAATGTTTGTTAACAAAATGTGATGAAACATCCACAGAATAGCTCTTCTGCTCATTTTTATAAAGGCATTGTTCCCTTACTTCCTTTTTTTTTTGCTGCTTTCTTTTGATGCAATTATTTATGGAGATGCCTTTCAGTATGGACTAAATAATAAAATGCAAACAGTTTCAGGAGGATTAGAGTAGTAGATTAATGTTAACCATGGAACTGAATGACAGAAAAATCTGACAGTGCAGGGCATAATTCTAATGAAGTCCCATTTTCTTAACAAAAACATGTGTGCTCATAACTACATTTCAGATTGCTGGCAGCAGGAGATTCTTAGAAAGGAGGATTTGATCTGTAGTTAATTCAATTATGTGCCTAAGCATTATTTTTTTTAAAATTGCTCACCTTCCTTTGAAGGACAGTATGATTATGTATGCAGCAAAGCTTATGGGGAGCATAAGTAAAGCTGTAAAACATGTGAGATACTTTAATACTTTAATGGCTACTTTAATTAACCCATTTGTATGAACAATCCCTTCCCTTCCATTCTTTCCTTGCTTCCCTCCCTCTCTCCTTCCTTCTTTTCTTCCCTCTCCTTCCTTCCTTCCTTCCTTTCTTCCCTCCCTCTCTCCTTCCTTCCTTCCTTGTCTCCTCCCTTCCTCCCTCTCCCTTCCTCTCTAGCTCTTCTTTCAAGATGAAAGGACTTCTGTCAATAATGCAAAGAGACAGCATAACTCACAAGCCATCTAGGGATGTCTTCCTTCCTATTTTTACTTGGGAATGTCATATATATTCACCTGGCAGCTATTTTAGCATGTCGTGCATCCAATCATTTGATGTCTTTCTAGCAATGTATCATGGGCTGTTGTACATGGTAAGACAGTTGGCACCAGCTTTGAGAAAGGAAGGAAGGAAGGAAAGGGGCACAGCCGAACCATTTTTTAACATATAGTTGATCTGTCCTCCAGTTTGGCAGGATGAGCAAAAGGAAAGGTAGCTTGTCCTCCTTCTGTGCTGTGTTTTATATGATTCTCCCAGCAGTGACACTTTCTCATTTAATGTATTCTGTCCCATTCCACTGAGTTGTATTCCTTAGGGTTCCGTCTGCTTGCTGTGCCTAACAATAATATTTCTCAAGATTAAGAAATAACGTTGTCTGTTGGATGTGGGCGATGCTTTGTGGAAAATGTGTGTGACTCCATCTAACTCAGGTTGGGAGATCTGCTTTGCAAACAGTGGGCTTTGTGTACCCTTGTGCACACACCCTGGAAGGAATGAAGAAACTGACTGGAAAAAGTCCTGCTCCACTTCAGAAAGTGACTTCTGAAAGATTCACTCCAAAGAGGCATTCAGAGGAATACTTGATCCCTTCTTTGGGATCTGCAGCATTGGCTTTTGGCAACTTGCTCCAAGGAATTGGATGTTACAGGCAGAAGAAGCTCCAAGGGATAAGCTGTGGTGTATAGCTTTGGGTATCCCAGATTTGATCTGTGGCATAACCCATTGAAGGTTGGAGATAAAGAACAAGCAGCTGTGTTACTCATACTAATCATTTTTGTGGTTGTTTGTTGTTCAATCATCAAGTCATACCCAATTCTTTGCCAACCCATGAACCATAGCACACCAGCCCCTCACCCCCAACCTCCACTGTCTCTCGGAGTTTTCCAAAATTCATGTCCATTGCATCATTGACCCTATCTAACCATCAATATTGCAACCGATTTTGGTCACCACACCACAGAAAAGATGTTGGGGCTCCGGAAAAAGTGCAGAGAAGAACAACTAAGATGATTAAACACCTGGAGACTAAAACATATGAAGAACAGTTTGCAGGATTTGGGTTTGGCTAGTCAAGAGAAAAGAAGGACTACAGGGGACATGATAGTGCTATACCAGTATTTGAGGGGCTGCCTCAAAGAAAAGGAAGTCAAATTATTCTCCAAGACACAAAAAGGCAGGACAAGAAACTATGGTTGGAAACTAATCGAAGAGAGAAGTAACCTGACATTAAGGAGAGACTTCCAAACAGTGAGAACAATTAATTGGTGGAACAGCTTGCCTCCAGAAATCATGGGCACTCCATTACTGGAGGTTTTTAAGAAGAGACTGGACAGTCACTTGTCTGAGATGGTATTGGTTCTCCTATTTGAGCAGGGGGATGGAGAAGAAGACCTCCAATGTCTCTTCCAAGTCCATTCTATTCTATTTCCTCCTCTGCCATCCCCTTCTTCTTTCACCTTCCATCTTTCCCAGCATCAGGGTCTTTTCCAAGGAGTCCTCTCTTCTTATTTGGGGCCAAAGTATTTGAGCTTCAGCATCTGTCTTTCCAAAAGACAGTAAAGGTTGAATTCCTTCGAGACCTACTAGCAATGTGCTTTTAATTTAGGAATTCGCAAACCTACCCAAGCTTGGGACAGTAATTTGAAATGTCTTCAAGAAAATATATTTACATGTTCTTTGAGACAAAACTCCAGAATGGACAACTTTCCAACTAGGACAGAAATAGGGCACATGGCCTATTTTCTTCAAAATTCCAGACAACAACACCTGAATGAGGTTCATCTGTTAGGATTCCCTCCTTAAAGAGCATCTCTTAGCATCTTTCCCTGAGATAGCCTTCCATTGTTAGCAGAAATGTCTCTCTGTCTATCTGAGTCAGAAGCTAAGCAAGGTAGCACGGGCTAATGGATTGATGGGAGATTGCCCAAACATTTCAGACAGTAGGTTAGACCTGGAACTCCAGACTGATTTTAGAAGAAGGCAGGATGCAGGCCTTTCTGTATTATTGCCAAGAAAGCTTTATGCATGCATCCATTAAGTCATAAACAAAGGAGCTTGAATCATCTTTACTCATTTAAAAGAAAAGTTTTAGTATGGGCATACTACCCAGAATTAAGGGATTACAGTGTTGTTAAAAAGGGAAATACTTTTGGTATGGTCCTTGTTTTATCTACACTGTTCACTTTCCTTAAAACAATGTCACTGACTTCAAAACACTTATTCTATTATTGTTAGGTCATTATTAAAAATATTGATTATATAGCAATTAAGTTATGAGTAACTAATATGGACATACAAAATGATTGCTCCATGTAAACAAGTTATGTAGAAGAAAATACAGGTTAATAATATAGTCTGTCTTTCTTTTCTTTCTTTCTTTCTTTCTTTCTTTCTTTCTTTCTTTCTTTCTTTCTTTCTTTCTTTCTTTCTTTCTCTTTCCAAGGAAATGTAATTCACACTTAATCTGATCCTAGATGGATCATATTTCTACACAACAGGGAATGAAACTGTGGAATATTTGAAATAGTGGGGAAGGAGGGAAGGAAGGAAGGAAGAAGGAAGGAAGGAAAGAAAGAAGGAAGGACCAACATTTACACTTTAATGTTGTTTTAACAAGCAATGAAATAGAATGGTTTTTTTTTCTGGCAGCATAAATTAATGTTCATTTACTTAATTAGAAAGCATATGGACTGAAATATAGACGTTATTAAATTTAAGCAAGTGTTTGCATTTAATCAGGCTGGTACCTAATCAAATTAAAAAAAATTGAACAGTGGATGGACAGTCCTGTTCATTTATCCTGGAAGAATATCTGTTATTTTTCTCATTTCCTTAATTGCTCTCAAATTCTCAATGCATTTTTGCTAACTTTTAAAACCCAGATGTGGGTTTTACATGTGCACATATAATTGTTTATTAACGTTATAGGCCATCTTCTTTTCTTGTCAATCAACAGGAAACAGTAATTACCAACCTTGGACAGATATTCAAGAGAAAGAAAATGCCAACAGTAACTGAGAGACAAAGACATATCAGGGAATAAGTCAGAAAAAAAATCATTTGCACAGTGTTTGAAATTTGTTTTCTAAATAGGAATAGTTCAACACAGTTAACTACTTGAACTTTGCAAACAGGAAAGGAACAAAGCAACTGTTTATTTTTCTCAGTTATTAGAAGCTCCTGGCTTGATTCCACAATTTGTCTCTCATATCTAAGACGGACAAATTCTCCTACTTTTTTGACAGATGTTTATGGAGATTCTCAGTCATCCAGTCATGGTGGTCCCAGAGGTGCTTTTTTCAAGAGGCAGTTGATCTTTCTTTGTTTTTCCTTGAAGACGTTTCACTTCTCATCTGAGAAGCTTCTTCAGCTCTGAAGCTTCTCAGGCAAGAAGCTTCTCCAGAGCTGAAGAAGTTTCTTGGATAAGAAGAGAAACATCTAAATATTCTCAAAAAATGGGATTAGTAAGGAGTAATTATGTCCTGAAACTCCAAAGTTTTCTTCACATGCTATAACTAGTGAAAGAAATGTATTAAGCAAATGTGCTAGAAACCGAACTTTCCCAATCAAAGCCTCTTAATATATTTTCCTCAGCCAAGCAGTGTTATTTGGAGTGCCTAAACTCCATTTTGTTCAGAGGGTTGCCATGGTAACTAAACATTTACTTCTTATCAAGGTAGGTGCCAAAATTACAGCAAGTTTTGACTTTATCCTGCCCACTCACTGCCTACTTTAATGGTGGGTGTGATTTCACAATTTTTTTCCTCATTTTTTTCTCCAATATTTTTTTTTAAATCCAATAGGAACAAACATTAAAAATGCATGTTCATTTTTAATTAAAAAAAAAAACAAACTAAACAAGCCCCACAGCACTGCTCTGAAATAGCAAAGTCCAATTTTGGGGGTGACAAAATTAGCAAAAATCAGTATATAGAATTTAAGACAACCAGCAAGATTTCGTTTGAAATTTCTGCTCAGTTGATTGAAATTAGCTCCAAGAAGTAAATAATACCCCTATCAAGGAACTGCCAAACAAGGTAGTAGTAAACAGCCCAACCTAAAAAAAAAGGCCACTCCCACTGAGAGGGTAAGCCATAAACAGAGAGCAAACCCCACTCCCTTCTAGCACTGATAATATTACTTAGTTGGGTCATGAAATGTCTACCAGAAAACAACCCAGCTCATTGCTAGTTCTGTTGCTATAGAAATGGCTAGTTTATACTACTGCGTAAAAGTAAAAAGCTGAAGTTTGATGTTCCTATCTTATTGTACTACACCAAAGGGTATCAATGCCTTTTTGTTCCTTTACCCTTCTTTTCTGCACTCTTTCTTTCCCTTTTCCCTCCCCATATTTTTCCTATGATTTGTTTTTTTCATTTTATACTATAAACTAATGAAAGGAAAACAACCAAGCTCAGAAAGCACCAAGAACCCCTCCATGCAACCATGTAATTCTGGAATTTCTTTTCTTATTTCCTTTTCTTCTGTGCTTTCAAGTCAGTGCTAACTCCCGGTGGGTCCTGGTGGTTTTCTTGGCAAGCTTTCCAAAGCAGTTTGTTTTTACTTTCTTCTTACAGTTGAGAGAGAGTGACTGGCTCAAGATCACTGTTATTTTTGACTTCTCACTCTAACTTTTATTTTAGTGATTTCCTGATAGCTTCCTGTCCACATTCTTATAATGCTGCACTTTTATGACATGCTGTCCAGTAGTTAATATCAGAGTCTGCAAGCTATTCCCTTTCTTCACTGAAATAGGCCTGCAAGTTTCTTTCTCCCTGCCAAAGCAAAGCAAACTCTGCTCTATCATTCAGCATCTGACGCTTGACCACAATTGACCAAAGATTGACGCATACAGTGTAAATGGAAACTATAAGGAAAGCATGTGCTCTTCCAATTTAGAAAATAAAACCCTCAACCTTCTGAATCATTGCAAAATTTACTCCATGTTTGCTGGCTTTAAGGATGCTCCAGGATTCAGTAGGGCAGAGCTCCTTATTCTCCTGCCAAGTTACCAAATGTTTGGCATTTTTATACTGTATTGTATTTGGTTACATTCTATGTAGTATGGAACTTTAGTCTATGACTGTAAATATTTTTTACTTATTCATTTACCACAATTGCTATGCAGCGAAAGCACTGTTCCCTTTTTGTTCAGGCCTAGAGTTCATCTATATACATAAAAGCCAAGTACCACTCACTTATCATGAAATCTCCAAATCATAAAGCCTACAAACTTGAAACTTGGCACATATGTTCCCCTTGGCTTCTAGGTGCTCAATAAGAAAGGATTTTTCAAAATGACTGTTGGATCATTACTATTTCTTAATACAGCAATTAACACGCTCTGATGCTAGGGAGTTCTACTCCCCCTCCCCACCTGAAAAGGACTCTGTTCCAACTGCCAGTTGCCTCACATTCCGTTACCTCAGTTCAAACCAGCAGATGTTCCACTCCTTCACTCAGGAGTGGCATGAGGCTCCTTACAGTACTAAATGTCAGCACCTTACCAAAGTGTTTATGCCTTCCACCTATGGAACTGCTTCCGGATTCAAGGCAACAAGAGCGATAGCCCCTTATGTGTTTCAATCTCTGACCACCACTGAGCTAATGGATGGTGAACCGAATTTATCCTGCACAGCCCGATCACAAAGTTTTGTCATGAAGCACGGGTATTCAGCTAGTGGAAAGCCTCCAATACAGGAACATAGTGTTGCCAGCCAATCAAAGCCACAAAACAGACAGAAGAAACCAAATCAAACAAACTCCAAGACCAATAAACACAGACCAAGACTCCCAACCAATCAGGATGTAAAAAAACAAACAAACATCCAGGCACAGCAGTAGGCTAGCCTCAAATTTAAAACTAAGGGCTGTGATAGCCTGATCCACATACGAACTCAGTAGAGAAGCCTGATGATGGCAGATGAGATTCTGCTGAAACGTTGCTACAACTTTAAAAGCACTACAATGTCGTGGGATAATACCCGAAGGAAGCTGAACAACAACACACACACACACACACACACACACCACATATGTGTGTGTGTGTGTGTGTTGTGTGTTGTGTGTGTGTGTGTGCTGTTTAGCTTCCTTCGGGTATTATCACGTCATTGTAGTTCTGTTAAAGTTGTAGCAACGTTTCAGCAGAATCCATCTGCCATCATCAGGCTTCTGTATGGATGTGGGTCTCACAGCTCCTGGTTTCAAATTCGAGGCTGGTCCATTCTGATTGACTAGGAGCCTGGTCTGTGTTCACTGGACTTGGAGTTTGATTGATTGGTGTTTCTGGTTTCTTCTGTCTGTTTTGTGGCTTTGATTGGCTGGCAACACTCTGTTCTTGTGTTGGAGGCTTTCAGTGCAGCTTGGCTTCGTGTGAAAGGACGGCTGCTATTCATTAGCAAGCTAGGTTTTACCTGGGTGCCTGGTGGGGGGGTGTTTTGAGTTGGAGGCATCGAGGGAGTCTGTACTTACATGTGTGCTGTTTAGCTTCCTTCGGGGATTATCCCACGTCATTGTAGTTCTGTTAAAGTTGTAGCAACGTTCAGCAGAATCTCATCTGCATCCTCAGGCTTCTGTATGGAATATACCTGAAGGAAGCTAAACAGCACACACACACACACAACACACACACACAAAACACACACACACAACACACATATATATATATATATATATTATATATATATATAATATATATATATATATATATATATATATATACATACATACATACATACATACATACATACAATACATCATACATACATATATATATTCCTTCGGGTATTATCCCACGTCATTGTAGTGCTTTTAAATTGTTCATACAAACATACACATACAAACATACACATACACTCAATACAGAAGCCTGATGATGGCAGATGAGATTCTGCTGAAACGTTGCTACAACTTTAAAAGCACTACAATGACGTGGGATAATACCCGAAGTGTTTTTGGTGATTTTGCAAGATCCAATCTGAATTGGACACGGGGACCAAGCTTTAAGTCTTCCAAGCTTTGAAACTCATGCTGGAGGCCAACTTCAGGGAAATTCTTTCTCTCCAGAATGGGCTGTTTCATGTGTCGTATTGATGTGGTGTCTGGTTGTGTGTGGTTTTTAGTTGTTAATTGGGGTATTGGTGGCTGGCTATTAAGCCACTAGTTGTTGTTTCCTTATGCTGCCACACCTTGGATCCTAAGTATCTGATTATGCTGGTGGTAGATCAGCATGCCTGTTGACGGACAATGAGCCCGTTTCCCAGGCTTCAATCATTTTCATGGCTGTTTTAGTCCCTGCTCATCCAGCAATCTTAGTATCTGTGAAATTGAATGTATGTCCTTTTTCACTGCAATGGGTTTGACTCTCCTTGTCTAATGGTGATTTACTTGTAGTTCTCATTTGTCAGCATGAGGAGGTTGGGAGTAGAGGATTGCTGGGCTGCTCATTATGTGCCTGCTTATTTAGTACAAAGCAAGTGTCTCTCAGGAGGCAAAAGTGCTGAAGGGACAAAATCTGACCTCTGCTTCGCAAACTGCCACTGTTGGAGGCAGGAAACAGATTTGACAACTCCTACAGGACAATATTTTATATAGAAATACACAAAACCCATTTCAGATAGCCTGAAATGCATGTCTCTCTCTGTGTCTCTCCCTGTACCTCTTTGTCTCTCTGTCTGTCTCTCTCTGTGTGTGTCTGTCTCTCTCTCTCTCTGTGTCTATCTGTCTGTCTGTCTGTCTCTCTCTCTCTCTCTGTCTCTCTCTCTCTCTCTCCCTCCTGCCCTCTCTTGTTTGAGAGATATGCTTTTTTCTTGACTCTTCCCAAAAGCTTGACTTTTTAGAAGAGTCATAAAACCTTTGGAGTAACATCTTTTTTTGTCACTGCTGAAGAACTGTGTGAGAGTTGTGTTTGCAATATAGAAGCAATATTTGTGATTCCAACACAAAGTCAAGCTCAAATCAAAGGAGACTTAACTTTTGCTTGGACTTAGGTCAAGTCCAAGTCAAGGAATTCTCTCTTGCGAATTCTGCATGATACACCTTGTAACCTGTTAACATTCAGAGTGCCACAAAATTTCATTCTCAGGGGCAAGTTGCACCACTGTAGGCCACTCCGCAAAGGCCCCCACACAAGAAACTGGCCAACTGATGGCCAGTACCAAATTTGGTGCTAGATAAGAATCAATGGAATTCAACATCAGTGGAATTCAAGGGGGTTTGGACTTAGACTGTGGCAACACAATGATTCTAGACTGATGACTCACTTGATTCCACCCCCAAACTCTGCCTGCTCTTCCACAACATCATGAGCCATGGTGACACAGTGGTTAGACTGCAGTACATCAGGCTACTTCATGCTGACTGCCATTTGCCTACAATTTGGCAATTCAAATCTCACCAGGCTCAAGGATGACTCAGCTTCCATCCTTCCGAGATGGGTAAAATGAGGACCCAGATTGTTGGGGGGCAAGAGGCAGACTCTGTAAAACTGCTTAGAGAGGGCTGTAAAGCATTGTGAAGCAGAATATAACTCTAAGTGCTATTGTTATTGCTATCAGAACTGCCAAATGACTCTGGATTCCTACTTGGAACAGAAGATCTGAAAAGTGAAACCTTCCAAGTTAAACCCATTTTGATCACATCAGCATGAGGATGCTGCAACGGTCATAAGTGTGCAAAACCAGTACCAAGTCATTTTTTTCAGTGCTGATGTTACTTTAAACGGTCAGTAAACAAATGGTTGGAAGGATTATCTGTGCTTGTTTGTTTGTATGTTTGTTTGAGCCATGCATTCATTTTAGGCAATATCTTGGGTTCTTTGAAGCCACAGTGAACTACATGTGGACTGAAGGGGAGCTGAGAACTTAAGTGCCAACTGTGGTCCAATCTAAGCATAGTTCACAAAATTGTCTGTTACAACATTTTATCTGTCAATGACTTCTTCAACTTCAACCACAATAATATACAGGCAAACAATCAATACAAACTCCAGGTAAACTACTCCAAACTCGATTGCAGAAAATACGACTTCAGTCATGGAGTGGTCAACACCTGGAATGCCCAATCCAACTCCATTGTTACAGCCTCAATCCCTCACAGCTTTAAACTCAAACTGTCTACCATGGACCTCACCCCAATCCTTAGAGGTCCTTAAAGGGTGCATGCATAACCAATGTGCCTACTGTCCCTGTCTTACTGTCCCCATTTATCTGTATTTACTCCTTTAGTTCTTGTTTATGTTCATACTTATACTTGTTAACTTGTACATGTTTGACAAAGAAACAAACAAACAAATAAAATTAAATCAGGTGAGTTTAAGTAGCAAGGTGCTGAAACAATGATTTTCATAGAGCTGATTGAGCTTCTAGTTTGCTTCCTGGAGCTCTCCAAGGTCTTGAAAGCTCTGTTTTGCGAGAGCTCATATCTGCCTTGGCCAATCCTTGTGAGTATTTAACCATAGTTGGCTCCCTCAAGGGTTTCGCCAACATACAATTAACATATAATTGTTAATTAGATATTTCATTATCATTAGCCCACTCAAGTTAAATGTCCAGGCTTATAAGAGATATCAGATGCTAGCATCTGTTTTAACAAATTATGCTGTTCCAACAGATGCTGCGTCTGACTCATCTGGAAAGAATTTGAAGAAACCAGACCTTACAGAAAGATAGAAGGTAAGCATATGGAATCTAATATGGAGTTTTAGAGAATGAAAAGCAAGAGTAAAGTGTTTCTCAAAAAAGTGAATATTTATTGACTTGCAACCCATTCATTGAGTGGCCATGCAAACTTACAACAATTTTGGGATATATATATTCAATGTGATCCTCCCTCCCTTCCTTCCTCCCTTCCTTCCTTCCTTCCTTCCTTCCTTCCTTCCCTCCTTCCTTCCTTCTCTACCTACTACCTACCTATCATTTTTAAAAGAATAATTTGAATAATATTTAAATAACTTCATGATATTTTTTTATCTTTGTATTTTGGGTGAAATATGTTCAATTTATCCTTCATATGATCCTTCCTTCCTTCCTTCCTTCCTTCCTTCCTTCCTTCCTTCTTTACCTACCTATTACCTACCTACCATTTTAAAAAGAAAAACCTGAATGATATTTAAATAGCTTTATGATGATAACCCAGGACAGAATTTCTGATTCACTCTATTACATTGCAGGAGACAATAAATCTTACCATGGAGTTTCAGCCTCTTTGTAAGGCATGGTGATTTAAAGCCACTCATAACTTTCTCAGGAAATACATTTTGGGATGCAATTTCCCATCCATTTAAGCCTAGTGAATTGGAAAGCTGAAGTAAAATCTATTTAATTGTATTGCAGTCTGGCAGAGAGAGAGAGAGAGAGAGAGAGAAAGAGAGGGGGGATGTGGGGGCTCATCCCTCATGCAGGCTGCCATTGCACCTTTCAATTCAAATCAGTTCATTGTTTAAACAGTGAATTCCTCTCCAGCAAAGTCCCAGCAAACAGCCTTTCATGAGATTTCACAACTACAAACCTTTATCAGGCTTGGAGAGTTGCCAGGCTGATAGCTTCCAAATGCCACACTGTAGCAACAGTTACTTGGCAAGAAGTCAAGAACAGATCTTCAGCCTAAAGAATTGAATTAATTGTGTCCTGCAAACCTCACTCCTCTTCTGCTCCTCTTTATTCTCTATGGGAGAGGCCATTCACTGTCCACCTGTGTCTTTACTCCCGAATCAACTTATCCGTTCCCTTCTTATCTGTTCCTTTTCCATTCCCTTCTCCTGGCAGCTCTGCACATGTGCACACTGGGAACAGGCTCCAGCTGTTCTTCTGCCCCACTGATCTTTGACTCCAAAGGCAGCTGATAACTGTTGGACAGCCCTGGCCCCATCTCTGCCTCTGATGCAGAGCCCTCGTCAGAGCCTTTCTCAGACTCCAGGAATGGCCTGTGTTCCTCCCCAACCTCCTCACTGTCCGAGTCTGCTGCCAGTTCTGCTGCCAGCTCTGCTGGCCACTGGCATGCCACAACAATCATCAGGTAAGTTACAAGACCAAGACCTGGCAGGCTATTGAACAAGCGGTTGAACGAGTTGAACTCAATGGAAGAAGAAATGGGATTATGAGAAAGAGAATGACGGATGACTTTAATTGTGAATTGACTTTAAGTATGTTCTTATTGACATGTTACAGTCATCCCTTTTCCTTTTTTGACTGCCAACGAGCTGGTTCTCCATGATTTATAAACTCCGCCAGATTCTCTGTTCGGTTCATAAATTTGTTCTCTGTTTCACCTTAAATCCTTTTTGGATGATGGATGCTTAAACTATATTTGCCACCTAGCAGATGTTTGATTAGTAAAGTCCCCTTGAGAGAGACCCTGGTTAATAATAAAAAAAATGGGATGGAGGTTTGCTACTATTTGCATATTGAATACAGTTATTGCACTGGTTCAGGATTAGCTATAATTCAATTACAGTTGTTCAGATTTGTCCTTCTTCAAACAAATGCTCCAAAGAGGAGGCACATTTATACACTCTTTGAGATTTAACTTGCACTGTACTTTATACAATATCTTTGTCCAGTTTCTCTAATCTTAAGGATCCTTTAGAACAAGTGTCAAAGAGCTGGGGCAATTCATAATTTCAATAAACATAAAAAGATAAGCAAGGAACTAGAGGAATAGTCACAATAATGAAAAAAATGTGATTGGTAAATTAAAATCCAAACAATAGAACTATTGGCTCCTAAAGATCAGAGTGATATAAATGTTTTATGTCTTTTACAAAGATACTGGAGGTTTTAAAGAAGAGATTGGACAACCATTTGTCTGGTGGTATTGGGTCTCCTGCTTGAGGGGGTTGGATAGAAGACCTTCAAGGTCCCTTCCAACTCTGTTCTTCTGTTAAGAAGTCTCTAATTCAGGATGGTTTCAAACTTATTTTCTCAGAGCCCCCCCCCCAAAAAAAGACTTTAAAAGACTTATTNAGGATGGTTTCAAACTTATTTTCTCAGAGCCCCCCCCCAAAAAAAAGACTTTAAAAGACTTATTTTACACTGTATCATCCTTAGCCGTATCTTAAATTATCTTGTCCTTAACTTCAAAATGGCTGAGCGGAATCTAAGCTGCTTATGGCTTGGAAAGAAAAGAAGACCACTGGGAAATTCCAGATTTGCTGGCTAAACTAGGAAATCTAAATTCCCAGGCCTGCCAGGGAAAAGGCTGTTTCTTGTTGATTTGTTTTTTAAAAAAGGCTCTATGGGTCACCAGGAGCCAACTTCCACTGAGGATGATGTTATTTTTGTATGCTGAGGTTGAAGGCTGTAGTTCCATAAGAAAAGATTTCCCCACTGAAGAATAATTTTTATTCCCTGCCATTAGAATCCAAGTCACTTTCTATGTACAGACAGCCTCAGCCTTCTTTCATTCTAGATTGTGAGGGGATATTTGCAAACATGATTCATTTGTAGAGTAAAAGTCCCAATATCGTAAATCTGGATTGCATTAAAACACACTGTGTACAGTACACCCTAAACTTGGCAGCAAACAAATGAGTGTTCATCCACCTCCCCTTTCCTGGTCTATTCCACTTCAAAGATCAGTTCAATTTTAGGCATAAAAACCCAAATATGTTCACTAACCCGAAAGAGTAGATTGCAGATTAAAAAAAAAACAAAAAACCCCAAACCTCTTTTATTTACATCAAGTTGGACAGCAAGTCATTTGATGTGGGAAGGAATAAGATTGGATTTTGCACAAACATAGTCTGATTTTCCTTTTGCATGGATGGGCTCCATTTTTTTTTAAATTACCCAGAACTTGTTCAGAATTCCTTCCTTAACTTACTATAACTTCTCAACTCTCAGTTCTCTAGGCTAAGCAATTTCATCTCCAAAATACCTTTTTCACTAGTGTTGCAGTATTCAAGCAAAAAAAAAACCTTTATCAAGGGGGGGTAGAGGTGGATTGGAAACCTGTGGAAGAAGCCTCCCTCCTGCAGTGGATGGACAAGGGCTAGTATGATGATGATGATGATGATGATGATGATGATGATGATGATGATAGTGATAGTGATGATGAAATTTATATATTCATTTCAACCACATGGATGTTCTGACCTAGGCTCCCTCAACAGTATGAGGCTGAGTCCTCGTCCTGATAAACCCTTCTTATTTAGTTTACAATGAACTTCCTCTCCAGCAAAGTCCCGGCCAACACTCTGTCAAGAGAGTTCCCGATTACAGACCTTTATCAGGCTTGGAGAGTTGCCAGGCTGATATTTTTCAGATGCTGCAATACCTGGCAAGCATGCTGGAATGAACTAGTTGTTTCCTGCAAAAACCCCACTCTCCTTTCACTCCTCTTTATTCTCTATGGAAGGGACCATTCACCATCCACCTGAGCCTTTACTCTCAAATCAACCCTTGTTCCTTAGCTGTTCCCTTTATCTGGCAGCTCTGTGCATGTGCACACTGGGAACAGGCTCCAGCTGTTCTTCTGCCCCACTGATTTCTGATTCCGAAGGCAGCTGATAAGTGTCAGACAGCCCTTGGCCCTGTCTCTGCCTCTGACACAGAGCCCCCATCAGAGCTTTCCACAGACTCCAGGACTGTCCCATGTTCCTCCCAACCTCCTCGCTGGCTGCTGTTGGGCCACAACATTGGATTCCTGATTTATTGTGGCTGATGATCTATTTCCTTCTGAAGGCAACCTTAGCAGTTGTGCAAAGGAAGCTTTCAAACCGACATTTTGCCAGAGCTGGATGACTGTTGGGCTTCAGGAAGATCATCCAACGCATTTCAACAAGCATTGAGTAGATGTTTCCTGCTGCATCCTTCTGCAATCCAGAGATTAATCAAGGCAGAGTTTTTATGTCATGCTGGACTTGTGCATGCACCTGGTTATCTGTCTTCAGAGCTCACCACCTTATTTTGGGTACATGAGAGTTTTATTTGGAATGACCAGACAAAACCAACTCTCCATTAATTAACTATCAATTTAAATAATGCATCTTACTACAGGTAGGGACAATTGAGGGTTTGATTGCTCCAAGTCTTATTTGCAAATGTAAGTTCTGAGCTCTAAAATTGGGAATATCTTTTTTCTTTTCTTGTTGGCTTTCTTGAGGGCAGGACAAGAAACAATTGATGGAAATTAGTCAAAGAGAGAAGCAAATTATAACTAAGGAGAAATTTCCTTATGGTGAGAATAATTAAACGGTGGAATAGCTTGCCTCCAGAAATTGTGGATGCTCCATCACTGGAGACTTTTAAGAAGAGACTGGACATTCAGTTGTTTGGAATATTATAGGTTCTCCTTCTTGAGCAGGGGGCTGGACTAGAAGACCTCCAAGGTTCCTTCTAGCTTCATTCTGGCTACTACCTTGCTGTTTCGGAGATGCTCTTGCTATCTGATGCCCAACCCTTGTAAAGGTTACATCCTCTTCTAGTCATTTCAACATCTACAGAACTCTGCATGTTGGGAAAGATATGGTACAGTATTCATTATTTTATTTCATAATGGGCACTTTGCTCTAATTGCATGACCTTGCAAACTTCTTTTCCCTGACCTCAGTCTCTTATCTTGCAATCCTGGCAATGTTTTAGTTGGTTGATAAAACAAAACAAAACAAAACACACCTGTTCATTAATTTATCCTGTGATTCTTAGCCTTTAGGATGGCCATCCTGTGTTTTGTAAAAACAATCTGTCTCCTGCTTCTTTTGAATCTTATCTATTAATGGAGAAGGAGGAAAAGATGTGATTAAATAAATTCCCCTTCATTTTAAAAATTGCACATCTCTGACATCAGTCCATCCACAGAGCTGAGTCTGTTCAAGAAGCAGATTTCAATGGCTCTCATGCTTTGTTTGGCCTGGGAAGGCATATTCCCTCTCTGCTCTCCATTTAGATATCTCTTCATATACTAAAAAACAAAACAAAACCTTTCCCCTCTCTTCTGGTGCCTCAGTTTTTCTCTCGTTGCTTTTTCAGTGTTCCTGTAATTCTAAGTTCAGGTGCCCATTTTACATTGTCAAAGTGAATGAAATGTAAAAAAAAAAAAGATTAATTGGCTCAATGTATTTCAAGTATGGCGTAAACCAGGGGTCTCCAACCTTGGCAACTTTAAGACTTGTGGACTTGAACTCCCAGAATTCCTCACCCAGAATTCCTCAGCCAGTCAATAAGTCTTAAAGTTGCCAAGGTTGGAGACCACTGGTGTAAACTAATCACACATTTTTTTAAAAAAGAGAAAATCTTTCCATTTTGCTTTTTCAAAATCTCTGCTGTTTTGATCATTTTCTCATTTTGTCCCATTAGCAAAAAAAACCCCAAAACCTTTGAAGGCCGTGTTGTAGAGCGATGTTATACAACCTTGGCCCTTTGAAAGTTTTGTGCACCTCAACTCCCAGAATCCCCCAGCCAACATGGCTGACTGGAGAATCCTGGGAGTTAAAGTCTATGAACCTTCAAGGGGCCAAGACTGAAGAAACACAGCTGTAGAACATTTTTCCCTACCACACAAAATGAGCGTACAAGTTTTGCCTAATACTTAAGTTACTGTGTTCGAAAACCTTACTGTAGAATCTGACAAGTACACATGCCAAAGGAGATTTACTTTTTAAGATCCAAAAAAATGTGCAAAGGTTGGTATTAACATATAGTGTAAATACATTTCTCCACCTGTCACAAGACCTTTTCAAGGAAAAAAAACCCAAAATATTTGTTCACCTGTGCTGACCAATATTTCCTCAATGTTTCTCATGATCAAACAAACTCTGATCATCATTCATTTTCTCTATTAAACTTCTATGCCACCCATCTTGACTCTAATGGTTTTAGTCATCTTCTCAGAAGGAAAAGCAATTTTTGCGATTCTGTAAATTAGACATACTTCACTGTTCCTAATTTTTTTAAGTACAATAGTAGCTGAGGTTTGTTGTGAATCCATCACCCCTTTGAAGACATGTAGCACAATCTTTGGAAGGTCCAATACATTCTGTGATCTCAAATCCCGTGGATGCTAACATGAGTTTGATGTCTTTCATTGCAAACAGGGAAGGAAATTAGATTTCCAACTCTCCCTGCCCTTTCCCAGTTGCCAAGTAACAAATAAACTGTTATTTAATTCAGTCACTTCCATTTTCCATAAAACCTGCTTTCTCCGGTTCAGAAGGAAGAGAGGAAAACAGCTGATAATCCACTGATAATATCAAAACTCTCTATAAATGGAATTTACATTATATTCATTGGCAAGTGATATTGAAGATAACTGTATTTTATGCTGAAGGATATGCTGGAGAATTCAAGTGGAATTGAACCAAGGGACTAAGCGACTTTCATCATTGGCACTAAATCATGGTACAAAAATGCCCTGGGATAATAATATTTTTTTCCCAGCTGTGTTATCATGACATCTGAACACCAGCCTATGAGTGAAACAGCCGTATATCACCTTTAATTTTGTGTAAAATAATACTTGTCCCCCCATTTCCTAACGTTGTCCAAACAGCTTACACAAAGTCTGCTAACCATTGTTATCTATTCCTTTTGAAAAAGTTCTGCTCACCAAGAACAGAATCAGTAAAGGAGATGAGAAGCAGGACAGCAAATCCCATACCAATAACTTTTCTACTGACTCAAGGATGCATGCACACACAGCGTTTTAACTCAGCAGTTCAGTGGCCATAAATTACATTTGTCATCTTAAATTTATTTGGGATGGTGTGCTAACCAGCCTTGGGGTTAGTATTTCTGAGTGAGCCAACAGCAAATGGTAATCTTTTTTTGGCTGAGCCAACTCTGTTGTTGACCAAACTTTTGAAAGACTCTTTGATAACATTTCTTATTGATACATTTGTTCTTTCACACGCCTGCTGAGTATTAAAAAAAAAACCACAATGACGCTCAGTGGCAGAAATGGCATTTCTTGGAGCAATGTCAAATGTTAAAAGACAGCAGTGAGATAATCGTTATGGGTGCCATTGGAAGAGGAACAGGAGAAGGGGAGGGAGAAGGAGAAGGAGGAGAAAGAAGTAGTGGAGGAGAAAGGGGAAGGGGAAGGGAAGGGGAAGGAGAAAGAGAAGGAGAAACAAGTGGTGGAGGAGAAGGGGAAAAGAGAAAGAGAAAGAGAAGGAGGACGAGGAGGACGAGGAGGAGAACGATATCGACAGTTATTCACTATTGTTAGATAAGTTCTAAGTAATAAGATCCTCCGCTATTTTACCATCAACTATTCTGGTCATTCTGGATACTCCTGGCTGTCAGCCTGAAGTTATTACAGCAGCCAGCAAATCTGTGCCCTAATTTGCATTAATTTCCTGTCAATCTTGTTTTAACCAGTTTGGATCATACATTCCCATAAAGATCCAGTGTGGCTTCCCATGGCAGATATAGCTCGATGTCCAAATTTTACTTCTAGATTCCTTAAAAGCTTAAGGTGCAAGAACATGGTGAAGTAACTTATCATTGGTTAAGAGAAATATCCTGTGCGTATCCATCCATCTACCTATTGCTTTGCCATGTGCCTCATTCCACAATCACAGAATTACTTTCTCTTGAAGTCCATCAAAAGCCCAAAACTTGCACGAGTAAGTTACGCAATCCTCAAATGAAAGCTGAATGTTCACAGCACTGTTTTGGTTAAACATATGTGCTCTCTTCCGCTAATGCACCCTTAACTCAAATCAAATCAAGTTTTTTTAAAAAAATTGTAGACATATACCGGCATAAAACTACCTCCCAGCCCCCCTAAAATAGCTTCAACTCTCACATCAAGATTTAAAAATGCACTGTATAAATTATCAATACCATTTTATAAAATCATTTATTTAGTACTTAAAGTCACTTTAAAAAATCCAACATAGTGCCATGCAAGCACATTGCAAACAGATTTTTTTTTTTAAGCATTAGAGCATGTTTATGTGTATATACTGTCCCTATGCCTGTATTCACAGGAGAATATGGAATTGCCATTTTTATTCCTATTGGTGGATATAACTGTCCATTTCTAAAATGCAGTGAGTTTTGGTAACAATCAGACTCAATAGCTGGACCAACAACCTCATTATGTTTCATGGCCTCTCTTGTGCAATTCGTCCAGAACAGTGGATGGCAAATTTTAGCCAACTCTGCTTAGAATCTCATGGCATTCTTTACTGCCTCATGCAAATTATTTAAACACCATTCCCTCCTTCTAAAGTATTTCTCAACTATAACCTAAGTATAAATCAACCAACTGAAGAAAAGATAAGGTAAGCATTTCAATTTAGCTGATATCCAATACAATCTGGCTGAACATGGGGCAGGAAAAAACCCACAAGGCACCGCACATATTTTTCATTAGAGTTGAGAAGTTGTTGGTTTACAAGAGTCTTTAAGGCAATTGATCAGAAAAGACAATCTACGCTCTGTTCCGTGCATGAGACCCACTCCAGCAGAGTTTCACCTTTTGAGATCATTTTTTGGAACCACATTGTCAATTGAAAGAACATTAGCACAACAGGCAAGATTGTACAAGCCACACATAAACGTCACAGGGAAAGCAAGAGAAAAAACTGAGCTGAAGCCAATATATACCTAGAAATATAGGTTCCCCAGAGCTAATAAATATCACAGGATCATCCTCTCCATGTCTGGGATTTTCCTGAAGGTAGGCTTTATGGATTTCTTGCTAAAAATCTTACACCAATGTTTTACCCAGTATCCGTACAGCATAGTTAGTTCAGCAGACAGACTGACCCTTATTGCTTTTTTGTTTAGATGGCTGGAGAGAGAATCTCTCAGATTTCCAAATTCTCAGTCTAATTTAAGCACATTGTTGGTATCTGGGAGGCTCTAAATTTTAAGAATGTGTGGGATAGGTTTTATTTTATATTTTTGCTGAAACTGGGCTTCAGTGAAGTCCAAAGTGAGGCAAATCAAAAAGGTCCAGACAAATTCCCAATCAGCTACCTTTTTCAAACTGTCACCCAAGTTACTTCCAGGGAGGAAACATGGGGCATCATTTCTTCCTTCAGGGACAACATGGGTGGGATGAACCACCGTGATG
Source organism: Laticauda laticaudata (assembly GCA_004320025.1). Classification (NCBI taxonomy): domain Eukaryota; kingdom Metazoa; phylum Chordata; class Lepidosauria; order Squamata; family Elapidae; genus Laticauda; species Laticauda laticaudata. Next base: position 37,836 of record BHFT01059647.1, read on the forward strand.
AAAGTTGCACTTGAGAAAGGGAAGCAGGTGACAATCAGGCTTCGGTCTGCCTGGGAGAGGCAAAATTTCAGAGATCGGAAAGCTCCAGGAAGGCATTAAAAGAGGCAACCTCTGCCGCCAGAATCACCCCACTCTTAGCCATCCTTCAAAAACCTGGGAACTCAGTTGCTTGAAAAGGAGAGAGGGAGGGAGGAAGAAGGGGAAAGAGGGGAGAGAGAGAGAAAAAGAGGGGGGGCAGAAAGAGGGGGGAGAGAGAGACAGAGAAGAAGAGAGAGACAGAGAAAGGAAGGGAGAAGGAGAGGGGGGTGAGAGAAAGAAGGAGAGAGAGGGAGGGAGAAAGAGAAGAAGAGAGAGAAAGGGAAAAGAAGAGAAAGAGAGAGGGAGAGAGGAGGGAGGGAGGGAGAGAGAGAGACAGAAGAAGAGAGGGAGAAAGAGAGAAGGGGAAGAGAGAGAGGGAGGGAGATGCATGCAATTCTCTTGCCTGACCTTGATCTGGTCCAGTGTAGCTTTTGAGGTGGCTTCCGTCCACTACAAGAATGAGAGAAATTACAGCCAATTCCCTGTGAATCATCCTAAATGACAGAGTGAGCTTCCTTGCTTAGCCTTCTTGCTGCCTCCGGTATGTGACAGCTGCCGGCTAGCTTTGGAACAAGCATGTCCCATTCTGCTGCTTTCTGCAGGGGGAGCAGTCAGCGAACAGATCCAGCAGCAGGAGGAAGGCAGAAAGGCAGGAGGAGGCGTGAGAGAAAGGCATTGCCAAGAAGAGGGCTGAGAAAGGAATATACCACACAGTTTCTCTCCATCTTCTCCTGAAGGATAGGGAAAAGGCTGGGCTTTTTTGCACTCCCCCCACCCGCCAAGCTACTTTTTCACAATCCAGACAGAACAGCAGGAAAAACCGAAGTGCTCTGGAGTCTCTTTCCAAGCAAAATAAAATCCAATAAATCTTATTTAGCAATCGTGGTCTTGGGAAGACAGGCAGGGAGGTGAGAGGCATGTTTCTACATCTTGGCTGAAATGGGCTTGTCTGAGCATCCTTGAAAGCTATCACTGCTTTTTAGCTGGGGGTTCTGGATTAGAGAGACCAGGTTTAAAACTTAGGGCATGCTGGCTAGTGCCAACTTGAAAGAGATAATAGTGGCAGATGAAGCTAGTGAAGAGTGAAGAGAAGGACCAGGGGAGACAGGATAGAATCTTCCAATATTTGAGGGGCTACCACAGAGAGGAGGAGGGGATCAAGCTATTTTCCAAGGTACCTGAAGGCCAGACAAGGAATAATGGATGGAAGCTGAACAAGGAGATTCAACCTGGAAATAAGAAGAAACTTTCTGATAGGGAGAGCAATCAACCCATGGAACAGAAGTTGCCTCCAAAAGTTGTGGGAGCTTCATCCCTGGAGAGAAGAGACTGGACTGCCCTCTGTCAGAAATGGTGTAGGGTCTCCTGCTTGGGCTGGGGTTGGACTAGATGACCTACAAGGTCCCTTCCAACTCTGTCTATCTGAAGCTATTTCTGATGATTAAGGGGTTGGAGGTTGAACAAATGAAGAACAGTTGAAGGAACTGGGTATGTCTAGTGAAAAGAAGGATTAGGGGAGACATGATAGCAATATTCCAGTATTTGAGGGGCTGCCACAAAGAAGTTGAATAGAGAATAGAAGATCTATTCTACAAAGCCCCTGAAGGCAAAATAAGAAGCAATGGATGGAAACTAATCAAGAAGAGAACCAACCTACAATTAAGGAGAAATTTCCTGGCAGTGCAAACAATCAGTTAGCTTGCCACCAGAAATTTGTTGGATGTGCCATCACTGGAGGTTTTTAAGAAGAGATTGGACACTATTTTTTCTGCATTGGTATAGGGTTCTTCTGCTTGTGCAGGGGGTTGGACTAGAAGACCTCCAGTGTCCTTCCAACTCTGTTGTTCTGTTTTTCCATTAAATATTGATTTGATTCACAAATGGCCTGGTCAGTGCATGAAATGCATTGTTATGATGCACAAACTCAAAAGGACAACAGACATTAAAGGCTTGACATGACATCAGTGTGACATGAGTATATTTTGGCAGCATAGTGAACAATATATATAAGGAATAGATGGGTGCCAAAATATATACCTGGAAAATAAGGGATTAAATTACATTTGAGATGGGCCCACCTTCAACCAGTGGAAAACAATATCATCTCTAAGTTATTCACAGGTAGTTCTCAACTTACGACTGTAGCAAATCCCAACATTTCTGTTGCTAAACAAGGCAGTTAAGTGAGCTTGGCCTCATTTCATGATCTTGCTTGCCATGATTGTTAAGTGAATCATTGCAGTTGTTAAGTTAGGAATGTGCTTGTTAAATTAATCTGACTTCTCCGTAGACTGCTTGTCAGAAGGTCACTAAGGATGGATGTAAAAAACTAAATTCTGTGAAACTGAAACTTCTCTGCTTGTATTTTGCATTTGGAAGAGATTTCTTTTCAGGTGGAAAGGGGGAGTAGGACTCTAACATCAGAGCATATTAATAATAATAATACAGGAAATACTGATGCTTTGGTGGTCATTTGGAAAAATCCTTTCTTAATGAGCCCCTAGAAGCCAAGAGGAACATATGTGCCAAGTTTCAAGTTTATAGGCTTTACGGGTCTGGAGATTTTGTGAAGATGCCTGAGTGATATTTCACCTTTGTATATGTAGATGTGAAACTCAAATTGAAACTGAAACTCCTCTCCTCTGTTCCTCTTTTGCATTTGGAAGATATTTCTTTCCAGATGGGGAAGGGGAGTAGAACTCCTTAGCATCAGAGCATGTTAATAATAATAATATAGGAAATACTCTGAATGCTCTGATGGTCATTTTGAAAAATCCTTTCTTAGTGAGCACCTAGAAGCCAAGAGGAAACTTCATGCCAAATTTCAAGTTGGTAGGCTTTACGGTTCTGGAGATTTTGTGATGATGCATGAGGGGCATTTCACTTTTATATAAATAGAGGAGTGCTATGTCATCCACCTGTTATATCCGTTCTGTGTCACAGTTGTGTTATTACTGCTGTGTCATCTTTATGCACACAACATAAAGAGAGAGAGACTCACAACAGAGATGCACCACACATAATATGTTGCATGCTTTTGGTGAGCTTTTATTTATGTCTTTTCCTGGCCTTAATATAAATAAGTAAACCAACTGCTGGAATCTTTTTTATTAATAGAAGCATAAGTGGATTGGAGGGCCTTTTGGCTGGAGAGGAAAATGAAGCTTGTGGGAAATAATCAATTGGCTTCATTTTACAGCAATTAGGGAGACTGTAATTGAGATTCATGTTGCATAGAGAGCCACAGATTCAGGAGCGCATAGCCTCTGATGCGGAAGGACCTGTCACCATGCTGCCGAATCACATTGGCATCAATGATGCATTAATTTAGCAACCTTAAAATGAAAAATGTCTTTATTATCAGGAATATTTATTTATTATCCCTTCTTTGTGGCAGCACTTCAAATGTTGAAACACTGCTATCATGTCTCCCTTCGTCCTTATTTTCACTAGACTAGCATTAGAGCATCCACAACTTCTGGAGACAAGGTGTACTGTTCAGTTAATATATTGGTTTTTCCCTCTCCCTGAAAGCTTGCAGTAGAATCTAAGGGAAATGGGAAAAAAATTAAAAAATGTAACAAATGAGAGCTCAGAATGAATTGCTTTTAACTAACAAGTATATTTAATTATCTTGGCAACAGTCAACCTTCCCAATATTATGCACTTCAGATGCTTTCAGATACAGTTCTCATCCGTACCAGCCAGACAGTCATGCTGGATCAGCGTTAGGAGTTGTGATCCAACACATATAAAGGTCAGCATGTTGGAAAAGGCTGCTATAGATTGTTACAGAGAATAAATCAGTTGTTGTTGTTGTTGTTGTTGTTGTTTTTGTAAAGGAAGGCCAATATATGCATCCCAGGATAATGTTACAAGATCCAATCTGAGTCGGTCACCAGAACCAGAGGTTGAGTCTTCTGAGCTTTTGAACTTATGCTGGAGCCCATCCTCAGGGAAATTCTCAATCTCTTTAGATCATATCCTGGAGATTGAGATTTGCTGAAATAAGATTGTGAGTTAAAATCTGAAGTGATCACCTGAAGTATCTTTTGCAGTGTTGAAGGTGATCATCTCAGGATCTCTGTCACTGTGTAGGGAGAAAAACATGGTCAGATACAGGAGTAGGCTTCAAAAATTTTTTGCAACTGGGTCTCTGCCTGATTGCTGGGGTGGTGTAGCCATGATGGGCATGACCTAGTCAGCTTCCTGCACCACCCTGGCCTCGGAGCAAAAATGGGTTGCAGGGGGGGCATTTAGTCTTCCCTGGGCTCCGGAGGCTTTTCTTGAGCCTCCAGGAGGCTGAAAATGGTCTCTATAGACTCTGGAAGCCTTACTTCCAGAGTAAGTGGAGCCTCTGGAGGCTGGAAACAGGCCCATTTCTGGTCTGGAACTTCCTGGAGACCCATTTTTAACCCTCTCTGAGCCTCCACACTACTTAGCTATGATCCAAACAGGCCATGTGGGGACTCCTGGGAGGGGAGGGGAGGGGAGGGGTGGGTGAGGCCAGCCAGTTGCCAGAACTACCTATTCACTGAACTGGCCATAAAATTAGATACCGGTTCAGCTGAACCAGTGCAAACCAATAGCAGCCCATCCCTGGTCAGATATCAAGAGAAACAAAGCCCAGTTCATGGCTATCAAAGGGAAAAAGAGAACTTCTCCTCTAATGTAGTCAATTGTTATCTTGAAAGTGGAACACAAAGAAAGGCACTTTCTTAACTGTGTAGCTTCCTTCCTTCTTCTCCCATGGTAGCACTCATTGTCTCAAAGGCAAGAAAAATAATTAAATGGACTTACTGCAACTTACCTGAAGGCTCTGAAATTGGTTGCTATGGTAAGACTGTGATAGCTCTTTATTAATAATTGTAACTGTAATGTACATAGCATAAGTAAGTTCACATGAATGATTTAAGTCATTTTCATCCCACTAATATTTAATTATTTATTTATTTTGTCAATTGCGTACAAGATAACAGGTACAAGTAAGAGCATAGTTATGAATACATGGATACATATAAGAAAATAAAAAAATAAAAGAAACAATAGGACAGGGATGGTAGGCACGTTGGTGTGCTTATGCACACCCCCTACAGACCCCTTAGGAACGGGATGAGGTCAATAGTAGACAGTCTAAGGTTAAAGTTTTTGGGGTTTGGGGAAGAAACCACAGTTAGGGAGAGTATTTCAGACATTGACCAATCTGTTGCTGAAGTCATATTTCCTGCAATCAAGTTTGGTGTGATTAACCTTGAGTTTGTATCTATTGTGTGCTCTTGTGTTGTTATGATTGAAGCTGAAGTATTCATTGACAGGTGAATCATTGCAATGTATGATTTTATATACCATACCAAGATCAGACCAAAGATGGCGCAATTCAAGGTTTTCTAGGTCTAGAATTTCAAGTCTGGTGGTATAAGGTATTCTGCAACGAGTAGAGGAGTGGAGAACTCTTCTTGTGAAATATTTCTGGACTTTCTCAATTGTGTTAATATCAGATACATGATATGGGTTCCAGACTGATGAACTGTGTTCAAGTATAGGTCTAGGAAATGTTTTGTATGCTCTAGTTAGTAGTGTGATATTACCAGAGAGAAAAAGATCTTCTATTTAAAAAGTAGAAGGAAGGAAAAGAAAGATGGAAGCAGAAAGTTTACTTGGTGTTGCATTTGCTACGCAGACACATAAGGCCATTGAGTTGAGACCTGTTGGTGACCTCAAGATTTTTGATGCAGCTCTTAGCTTTCTTCATAAATCTGATTCCAGGTTAATGAAGATAGTCCCCCACCCACTCACCTCCCAAGTTTAATGACAGAATTGAGAAAAACATGTTGAACTATCCTTGACATTTTGAATCCCAATAAGAATAGATTTAATCCTCTCCTTTAAGGAAACCAGCTTTAGGAGTGTTGTTGTTGTTGTTTTTATCTTTTCTCTTTCTTCAGCCAGCCTTCAGATTTTACTTTCTGGTTTTGCTGGGTTTCGATAATTGCTAGGCAACAAGGTAGAACAGACAGCATGAGGTATGATACAGCATTTTGAGAGGATCGAGACCCAATGACATTTAATGAGAGGAGCTTTCCACTGGGGGAAAAAACATGCTTGAGCTGGTTTCTAAGAAATGCAGGTAACATCCAAAGTTTCCAGAGGGTATTAAAAATAAACATTCAGTGTGCATTTCATATCTCAGTATATGTTTCGTTTTTCTTTTACACTGGGCACTCCTTAATTTTCAAAGCATAGGCAGAAAGAAAGAAGCAGCAGAAAAAGAGCTGCAGGGAAAAAATATCCATAATTAGGGTGAGAAACCACACTGTGGTCCTCCTGTATAACAAATGCGGATTGATTAAAACTGGGAATATGTACAATATACACTTGTAATTCATCATAAATGCAAATCATGCCACAATTTGCTATTTCTGCTTCAGCTATTCTTAGGATGATCATTGATGTCTATTTTGGGTTTGTCCTCTCTCTATATTCTTATCTCCCCATTTGCATATTTTGCATTTTAAAATGCACTCATGATTGGGTTTTTTTTTCCCATTCTGTTTTTATTTAAAGAGTGAAACACTGAACAAATTAAAAAGTGCAATAATGAACAAAAACAAAACAGTTAAAGAAAAACAAGACATTTGGAAGAACAAAAAGTATGCTTATAATCTTAAGAATAGATTTGCAATTTTGAACATCCATTCTCAAGCTTTTGATTCTAAAATCCTTTTGTATGATCACAGGTAATCCATTAAGAAATTACTATATTAATATTATAATATGCAAATAAAATAAAAAGGTTTCTTTAATACTGTTAGCTATTAATTATTCAGCCAATGCTATATCCCATTTTTTTAAATACCGAACCTAAGAAATATGTACTTTAGTTAGCCAACAACAAAAATGAATTATGTTCTTACACACACTCATGCCATAAATCTAGGAAAAATTTAACATTGCCAATTTTTGAGGAAACAATGACTACTTTTAACCAAAAAACATTTTGGAATTTTTCAAACTCTTTTGACCAGGGGAATCAGCAGGACAAAATTTTGAGTATGCATCCAACTTAATCATCTGTTATCACCACTCTGTGTTGTTCAGTTGCTAAGTTTTGTCTGATTCTTTGTGACCCCATGGACCATAGCACACTAAATCCCTTCTGTCCTCCCACTGGCTCTTGGAGTCCACCCAAACCCATGTCCATCAAGTCAATGACACCATCTCATCCTCCATTGTCCCCTTCTCCTTTTGCCTTCCATCTTTCCCAATATTGGGGTCTTTTCCAAGGTGTCCTCCCTTCTCATCTGGTATCCAAAATATTTGAACTTCAGCTTCAATATCTGTCCTTCCAAAGAACAGTCAGGGTTGACTTCCTTTAGGATCAACTGATTAGATCTCCTTGCAGTCCAAGGGACTCTCAAGGGTCTTTTCTAACACCATAACTCCAATAACATCCATTCTTTGGCACCCAGTCTTCCTTATGGTCCAACTGTCACTGCCATACATCATTACTGGGAAAACCATAGTTTTGGCTATATGGACCTTTGTTGACAAAATCCTGTCCTGCTTTTCAATAACTTGTCTAGATTTGCCACAGCTTTCCTCCCAAAGAACAAACTTTTTTTTTTAATTATAGGGCTGAAATGATCTTGGAGTTATCACCACTCTCTTATTATTATTTCTATATATATAAAAGCAAGCACCACTCACTCATCACGAAATCTCCAGAACCATAAAGCCTAAAAAATTTAAATTTGGTATGTATGTCCCTCTTAGCTTCTAGGTGCTCACTAAGAAAGGATTTTTCAAAATGACTATTGGATCATTACTATTTCTTAATACAGCAATTAACACGCTCTGATGCTAAGGAGTTCTACTCCCCCTCCCCATCTGAAAAGAACTCTGTTCCAACTGCCAGTTGCCTCACATTCTGTCACCTCAGTTCAAACTGGCAGAGGTTTCATTCCTTCATTCAGGAGCAGCCTGGGGCTCCTTACAGTATTAAACATTGGTACCTCACCAAAGTGTTTATGCCTTCCACCTATGGAACTGCTTCCGGACTCAAGGTGGTGGGAGCAATATTCCCTCATGTGTTTTAATCACCAACAACCACTGAGGCAATGGATTGTGAACCAGATTTCTCCTGCATAGCCCGATCACAAAGTTTCAACGCCAAGTACAGGTATCCAGCTAGTTATTATATATTAGAGTCTATCTTTAGCAATACTATAAATATAACTACCAGAGGAATATCCTAATTATGAACTTTCCTAGATCCTCCATAAAGTGCCCACAGACAAATTTCTCATGAGAATTGTAAGGGGAGGTGAGGATAGAGAAGGATTTTTATGGAAACATCCCCATTGCAGATAAATGCCTAAGAGTACTTTGTTAGGAAAATTTCAGAAGTCAGGGAATCCCCGGGGTTAACTATTAAGTACCTGTCAGGCAAATGTGCTAAATTTACACAGCCTAGAAGGTTGGTGAACATGTAGAAGTCTGATTTAGCCTTAAGAAGATACAGATCCAAATCATTCCACTGCAAAATTCAATTATTTTTGTTTGCATTAATTCACAGTAGATTTTTTAGAAATATTTATTTGGTTACTTCTGACATGCATGGATCATCTCAAGTATGCACAAGTCTTTTTCCAGAGAGTAGTGACAACAATTAACCAGTGGAACAGCTTGCCACCAGAAGCTGTGGGTGCTCCATCACTGGAGGTTTTTAAGAAGAGATTGCATGGCCCTTTGTCTAGAATGGCATAAGGTTCTTTCCAACTCATCCTGCATTATTTCATTTTTTAAAAAAGATGAATAAACAATTGAATATATTTCCTTTTTTAAAAGGTGAATAAAAGTTGAATAAACAATCAAAGTTTTATGGAAACTTTGATGACTTATTGTTTTTGACATATATAACATCATTCCCATCAAGGAATGTGGATGAGTGGAGAAGATACCAAATGGCTGTAGTTCCCATCCAATCATTTACATTTCTATCCCCACTCAGCATCTCATTGAGAGTGACAGAATATTCAAGCTCATGTTCTGAAGTTATCTGCATAATATTAACTCATTAATCAATATCACTGGCATTACTCAGTTACTGGTGCTAATAGGTCAATAAAATAAACCTCAAGGCGAATATGAAGTTCCTGAAGCTGTCATCAAGATTTAATAATAATAATAAAAATGTACTGAACATCCTGCAAGGGAATGCTCTAATGTAAATTAATCCTATCTTTAATATCTTCAATCAACTTTTTTTAGTATGCAGTGTTTGGCATTAAGACATGAGAAAGATCAGACTGTCAAATAAACACAAGTCCAAGCATACTATATCTCTCAGCTGTAACTATTCCCAAAAAGGGCAGTGCAGAAGAATCTCTAGAAATCTGTTTATCAAAACAACAACTCTGCTTCTCAGGAATGATTTTTAGGGCTGACTCAGTTGTTCATGAAGTACAATCTGGAAAACAAATGCCATATCATGTTTATTATGAAAAAATACCCACCATGAAAAGAAAGAAAAAACAATAAGGAATTTGATCTTTCTGGAGGGAAAAAAAAGCTTAATTATGAGATAAATAAAATCAACTCAAAGAACATAAGCAGTGCATCTTTTATACATCCATTTATTCACAACAACTGGTCATAATCTTCAATGCAGGAACCTGTTTATTGTTCATATAACTTTGTTAAGATACCAGATGGTTCCTGGCGAATAGATGAATCATCATTATATACTCCAGAGTAATCCAGCTCTTGAGACATGTGTGTGCACATTTAGAGTTGAGAGAGGAATGGGGAAAAAAAAAATCTGCCATGGATTTCTATGGAAACCAGTTGGCACAACCCAGCAAAAACACAATTGTACAATGAACACGGTCTGGTTGCCTCTCTCATACGCAGTCTAATCTCTGCATAAGACAATCTGTCTTTGCAGAAGACAAATGAAAATTCAGGAAAAGTTAGTTCTGAAGCATGCATTTTAAGAGGAATCATGTTGACTCCTCTTCTTCTCCCCCCCCCACAGAATAATTTAGAGAAGGACAAACTAGATAAATATATGTTCTTTTATTCCTTTTTAAATCAAGCCAGTCGTATTACATTTCAAAAGACATTGTCATACTCCTGTCAAAGTCTGAATCCAAGGAGGAAGATGAATAGCTGACAGGGAGTGGGAGTGTGGCTCCATTGGCTGTGGAGGAAACTGGGGAAGGACAAAGTCTGGCTGATCACAGCAGGAGAGAAGTAGAACAAGGGAGAGGGAGTTCAGAGAAAGACCCAGGCTCACCTCCTCTTCATCCTAGGGCATGCAGGGAAGAATAGAGAAGAGAACAGCATGGGTTGTGTGGTTTATGGGGGAGGAAAGGGCCCTGATTCCTTTCATTGGCCATACCTGGGAAGACAGTTTTACAACTCGATCAGGGCAAAGCAATAGAGGCAAACTACATAGATTTCTGTAAAGCTTTTGATTCAGTGGTACATGACAAACTACTCCTAAAACTAAAATCTTGTGGTCTCTCTGGACACCTGCATAACTGGATAGAAGCATTCCTGTCAAACAGACAACAATGCGTCAAATATTGGGAGCTCCTATCATTTTCTGTACCTGTCAACCCCAGTGATTCCCCCCCCAGGGCAGTGTTGAACCAACTCTCTTCATACTCTACATAAATGAATCCTCTGTGATCATATTAAGAGAAACCTGTGTTCCTCCTTCCGCTTGCATTGATGGTAAAGGGCTGTTCAACACCACAGACAATACTGCTACCCTGCAAAAGATCGTTGAACTGTGTAATCGAGAATGAGTCAAAACAAATGGCAACTTCAAATCTCAACAAATAAATGTTCTGTTTTTAAATATTGGCAAAAAAAGCAGGAAAAGATTAAAATACAGGCTGAATAGTTAAGACCTTGGTTGATGATCCAAACTCTGCTCAAGGAGTCTTGAAGTACTCATCTCCAATAATCTAAGTGTGTTCGAGCTCACTGTAACTACATAGCCAAAAAGGCATTAAGAGTTGTTAATCTAATCCTATGTAGCTTTTTCTCTGGTATATCACACTACTAATGAGAGCATATAAAACATTGCTAGACGCAATACTTGAACCACAGCTCATCAGTCTGGAACCTGCATTATGTATCTGATATTAACACCAGTTGAGAAAGTCCAGAAATATTTCACAAGAAGACCATTCCTCTATTCATTGCAGAATACCTTATGCCACCAGACTCAAAATTCTAGACCCAAGAACTGGGAAACTTTGAACTACGCCACCTTCAGTCCAATCTAAGTATAGTATATAAAATATTATACATTGCAATGTCCTACCTGTCAATGAATACTTCAGCTGGAACTATAACATACAAGAGCACACAATAGTTACAAACTCAAGGTAAACCGCCACAACTTGATTGGCAGGAAATATGACTTCAGTAACAGAGTGGTCAATGTCTGGAATACTCTTCCTGATTCTGTGGATTTTTCCCCAAACCCCAAAAATGTTAACCTTTAGAACCTTAGACTGTCTACTATTGACCTCACTCCTTTCCTAAGAGGTCTGTAGGGGGCATGCATAAGCACACCAATGTGTCTACCGTCCCTGTCCTATTGTTTCTTTTTTATTTCTTTTATTTTTCTTATATGTATCCATTTCATGTATCCATAACTATATTTATACTTATACCTGTTGTCTTATAATTGCTTGACAAAATAAATAAATAAATAAAATGGATAAAATATAAATAGGTGCAAGCTGAATGCGGCAGCTTCTGGGAACAAACATGAGTTACCTTGTGTTGACTTTGGCTATCTGCATTCCTGGCATCCTCCCAACTGGGATGCTTTATTGCTGTGCCTTCATGTCTGGAATTCCTTCTCTTGTCCTGTTGGATTAATTGCCTCATTTTGCCTTGATTGGACTTATAGTTACCATTTTTGTTGACCACATTTTGGACTTGAATCTCTGCAGCCAAAGGCTGTTCCTGGGAGACTTTTTCTCGAGACCAGAAGATAACCAGGACATTGGGGGCAAAGTTGGAGCTAATAAAGGAATAATCCTACTGATTATCTGACTATGTGGCCTTTGTGCCACACCCCAGGTCATCACAGACCACATAATGCATTTTTGAGAAACCTTCGTAGATTAGGAACATTTTCAGAGTACAAACAGGTGTGTATTTTGCAGTGGTAGGATTCAAATAATTTAACAACCAATTCTCTGCCCAAATGAGTTCTTCCAACAACCAGTTCACCAAAGTGCTCAGAAAGTTAACAACTGGTTTGCCCAAACTTGTGCAAACTGGCTGAATCCCACCACTGGTATTTTGGTTATCCTTTGTTAATAATCTGTCTGAAAAAGCTAACAAACTAGGTACTAAATACCTTAGTAACTGAAGAATTGATTTTGATGAGGTTGCTTATTGAACCAGAGATTTTTCACAGCTGAGATGAAGAAAGCAGGTGCCCCTGAATCTTGAAAGTAATGTCTGATATACTTTGAGGTTCCCTATTTCCATGGCTAGACATCCTATTGCAATCAGGGGCATTCATGGGAGATCAAAATGTGGAAGATGATGTTGTACATGCAGATTTTGATCCTCATAAATGTCCCTGCATGTGTAGTTACCTTCCAAGTATATAATCAGGACTCACATTTTTCTTCCCCTTGGCTAATAGTGTCAAGTTTAACGAGAAGCCCCTCTCTACCAGAAAGCCATTTTGCTTGCTTGTTGGTGATTTATCTATGGAGATTCTCCATTATCCAGATCAGGGATCTTCAAACTTGACAGCTTTAAGACTTGTGGACTTCAACTCCCAGAATTCCTTCTCCAGTCATGTTAGTTCAATAATTCTGAGAGTTGAAGTCCACAGGTCTTAAACTTGCCAAGTTTGATCCAGATCATGGCTGTCCCAAAGGTGCATTTTTTTCAAGAGGCAAGTAGACTTTCTTTGGTTTTCCTTGAAAGTGTTTCGCTTCTCATCCAAGATGCTTCTTCAGAACATCGGAACTGAAGAAGCTTCTTGGATGAGAAGCGAAATGCCTTCAAGGAAAAACAAAGTCCATTTGTATTTTATTTTTTGAAAATAATTTTTGAAAAATGCTCTTTTAGAATGGGTTCTTGGGAGGAATAACTTGGAACAGAAGGGATATCAGAAACTCACACATGAAATGGTAAAGTTGCTGCCATGCTTTAAACTTAATTTCTGAGAAACATCCCCCTTCTATTTGGTAACACTTGTGTGTGTGTGTGTGTGTGTGTGTGAGAGAGAGAGAGAGAGAGAGAGAGAGAGAGAGAGAGAGAGAGAGAGAGAGAGAGAGAGCACAAAGGACTGCCCAATCTGCAAATCCTCACCTCTTCAGTATGAAATCGTGAAATATTAAATCAGACCTTTGATAAGATTCTGAAGAACAGTATTGTAATGAAAAGGAGCATTTGCTCATTTTACATCTGCCACTATATATTATACCAACCCAGCTACAGGAAGGTGTTTTAGGATGTCATTAGCTGGCTGATTTAATTTCACCTTTTTTAAAAGGAGTATATGCCATTTTAATTCCATTTATTTTGGCCGGTGCCAATTTCAACTTGAAAATGTGGAAGGGAAGAAGAAAAAGAGAAGAAACCAGGGCAAATAAGGTGGCCTTACTGAATATTGATAGGGCATTTTTTAATTTATTAAGGTTATATGGAGGTGCTTCTACATGGTTTGCATCCCAGGAAGGAGCCAGGAGGGAACTGGTGATGCATGCTATGTTTGGAGATTGCCAGAGCTACATAATAGCCAATTCTGCAGCTGAAGAGTGAAAATGAAACTCATATTTAATAACCACATATGGCAATTCCATGTCCCACTTGACTCCTTCAGGATTATTACAGATGACCAACCTGGCCCACGGGTCACTTTCAGTGTCCACCCATCCTTTATTATAAACAACAGCCATTGATATCAGAAAACTGGTCCTTTAGATTTATTTGTGTTTCAGAAACTCACTCCTGTCCTTTATTTTGGTCCTTTATTATTTGCTGTACAAAATGTAGCATTTGTGGCACAGTCTTTCATATTCATGATGCCGAATTGTCTTTTCAAAAAGAATTTACAGATACTCTTTGATTTTATGTATTTTAATTAGAAAAGGCATCTTTGTAAAGTTGTTTTTTTTTCCTCCTCGGTTTTGCTTTTGACTTTTCCTTGTTAAAGCAAAGTTATAAACATGAAGAATATGTGGGTTGGGTTTTTTTTTCCAGTCTTGGAAACCTTGTTCACATTAGTCCCTGTTTTAGGTGGATCCTTTATATTTTCTAAGAAAATATGGTTAAATATGGGCTTGGCACTATCATAGCTATCTGCTGGCCTCACATCTGAAATCATGTTGATGAAAGAAGGACTAAGGGAGACATGATAGCAGTCTTCCAATATCTCAGGGGCTGCCACAAAGAAGAGGGAGTCAAGCACCTGAAGGCAGGATAAGAAGCAACGGATGGAACTAAGAAGAAATTTCCTGACAGGGAGAACAATTAATCAGTGGAATGACTTCCCTCCAGGAGCTGTGAATGCTCCAACACTGAAAGTTTTTAAGAATAGATTGGATAGCCATTTGTCTGAAGTGGTGTAGGGTTTTCTGCCTAGGCAGTGGGTTGGACTAGAAGACTTCCAAGGTCCCTTCCAGCTCTGTTATTCCATTCTAAAGTTGATAATGTGATTTTAAAGTTTATTTCTTAGTGAAAGTAGTTAAGAAGTAGGAAGTAAATTAGCATGATTAAAATCTCTACCTCATCCAGTGTCCCAAGTCACCACATAGGAGGTGGATTTCAACCCATCTGAGGTGATTTGAGGGAAGTTTAAGGGTGGGGATGTCAAATCTCAGAGAGAACTGAATACATACCTATATACGCACATACATATTGTTCCGATGCTAAGTCATGTCCATTCTCAGAAATAGAGTAATAAGAGAGGAATCTTATCATACAAATAAACTTTGTATGATAAATTTTCTACTTTCAGCTATCAACACACCGTATTTAATATTAATCCCAATATTTATGATTCAGCTTCAATTAAGTCCTTGTAAATCACAACAGATTTCATAAAGTATATATCTCTCTCTCTCTCTGTCTCATGCCAAGCAGTTGACAATACACACATTCCCAATACTTAAAATGCAGAATAAAACAAATATTTAAAATGTGGATTAAAAACAAAAGTAAAAAAAAATCATAACAGCACATACAGTGCAAAGGTATCGCCAGTAGATAAACAAAAACTGAAAGTGCAAGCAGCACATTAAGTATAAGGGTGAGAACATGCAAACTACAGAAATTGAACAAAAGAGGCTGTATGTATGTATGTATGTATGTATGTATGTATGTATGTATGTATGTATGTATATATGTATGTATGTATGTATGATCTTCATATTTTTGCCAAATCAAAACAGTAGCATTATCTCTGAAATGTTAAGTGTGCTTGAGCTCCTGCATCTCAGAGCTATTAACCTCATTGTCTTAACAAATGCCCCATCATGGCTCTCATCATTTTGGAAGCAGGTGAAGTTTTGCCAAGTTCAAAGTAAAATAAAAATAAAATAAAGTCTCAAAAGTACCAATTACATAAAGTAAGAATTCCGTTTGCACCAAAGCTTGTTGATGAAATCTATCCTTCCTCTCAAAATGTTTTTTAAAAAGCTCTTCTGTTCTGTTTGTCCTGAACACATTAGAAAGCATTAAGAGAAAGAACAGAAGTGAAGAAAGATCTTAACGATTAAGTTATGCAATCCTGCTTCCTCCAGTAAGACACATTAAAACCCAAAGATTTTTTTTTCTAAATTTAAGAAGATATATGTGTGGATTTTAAGAACAAATTTCAGGCTGAAATTGGGCTAAATGAGGTTATAACTATATTGTCCACTTACCTATAATAGAGATGGGTGAGATAGATGGTGCTTCCACAGAGGTTAGCATTAGAGCCAGCTGTGAGCAGCCGCCACCAAAAAAGCTAATACAATCCTCAGTGGTATGAACAGAGGGATAGAATCAAGATCACATGAAGTATTAGTACTGCTTTCTAAAACCCTAGTAAGACTACACCTGGCATGCTGCAACCAATTTTGGTCACCATACTACAAAAAAGGTATTGAGACTTTGAGAAAAGTTCAGAGAAGACCAACTAAGATGATCAAAGGCCTGGAGACCAAAACATATGACGAACAGTTTGCAGGATTTGGGTTTGGTTAGTCTAAGGAAAAGAAGGATTATGGGTGACATGGTATCAATATTCCAGTATTTGAAGGGCTGACACAAAGAAATAGGGTGTCAACCTATTCTCCAAAGCACCTGAAGGCAAGGCAAGAAACAATGGATGGAAACTAATCAAAGAGAGAAGCAACTTCGAATTAAGAAGAAGCTTCCTAACAGTCAGGGCAATTAATCAGTGAAACAACTTGTTTTCATAAATCATGGGCACTCCATCAATGGATGTTTTTAAGAAAAGTCTAGACAATCATTTATCTGAAATAGTATATGTTCTCTTGTCTGAGCAGGGAGCTTGACTAGAAGACCTCCAAGGTTCCTTCCAACTCATTCATTCTTTTCTAAAAGGTTTGGTGCCCAACTTGTTTCTTTTCTGGACAATTGTGTTATTAAGATTTTTAAAAACATTTTAAGAATGAATTCGTCAGTGAAGTTAGGGGACCAATACGGTACAATGACAGGTTTTATCACTGAGCTATACTTTTTGAAAGCTTAAAAGATGTCTCCATACATATAAATTGACAAATGTAATGGATTTTTGCAAGTTAGAAAGCCTACATAGATATAGATCTTTTCAATCTTCAAGTCTTGTGTAGTTTGGATGTGTAGGCCTTTCTCCATACCTCATGCTTTCACACAATTGCGGACCCTCAAAATTGCCTTTGCTTGTCCATCCCATAACCCTCCGCACCACTATTGCTAAAAAGTGTGAGCAGTGCTTGTTCTACATGGCTAGTGTAGTGGACCTAAAACTGGTTGCACAGCCAACCTCTTGCTCACCCATTCTTGCTGTCTTTATTTCCTGGTAAGGTGGAAAAAAGACAATACACAGAGATAGCAGAACTGTCCTTCATATCTGTTCAACAGGATGGAGGCACAATCACAAGTTGACTAATAAAGGAGAATGTTTGTAGCTCAGGGTTGAAATAGGAAGGAGGGACCTTGGTACTTCTCTGAGCTTGACTGTTTTCTCACAGACATTTCCTTACCCAAATGAGGTAACGTCATCAGTGCTAGATGATGAAGTTACCCAGTTTAGGTAATGAACTATCTGCAAGAAAACAGCCAAGTTTAGAAAGTACCAAGGACCTCTCATGACCTGACTCCAGGACAGAGGGAAAAGACATAGGATTGCAGGATAGTTTCTTGCCCACACAGCTCAAGGAAAAAAAATGCAATACTGAACTTTTCAACTTTTTCTCTGAAATTGTCCCCAGGACAAACAGTACGATGAGAGTGGTGTGTCAGAGCATCAATCCTGAACAGGCATCATACATGGAACTAGATTTATGCACTTCAGATCATTATTCATGATATAGATTCAGTGTTCACGCTGGCACAGAAATGAAATGCAAACTCATGCTTCACCTCTGATATTATAATGTATTGCAGAGAGAATTGTGTCTGGGATTCAGAAAGAGCCTTTCGACAGTTGATGGATGGGATGAACAAATGACTTGAATGCCTTAATGATTTTCAAAGTGAGGGAAATGTGCTCCCTTAAAAGTTATGAACCCTTCTGTAGAATCCCCAAAGCAGAAAATACACTTTGAATATTTTCCACAAAAAAGGTCTACAACAATTAATGAAGCATCGCGCTACCCCATAAACAAATCGAGTCATCTGATCACATTTACATTTGATGCTATTCAGGCCTGCTGTTGGAATTCATTGTTGGAATGTATTTCTATGCAACAACTGCAGTAGTATTCAGCCAGTAGATGACAGTGTTTACAAGTTTGGATCTATGGTATACACTCTATGCTTTTTTTGTTCTAAGCAGAGTTTCTTGTTTCTTTCTACAGTTTAAACAGTTGAGCAGTGAAGCACATGGTGACTGTGCTCTTGTTTTCTCTGTAGTGCTATATACAAGAGCTGTAGTGCTATATACAAGATGATGCAGTGGTTAGAATGCAGTACTTTAGGCTACTTCTGTTGACTGCCAGCTGTCTGCAATTTGGCAGTTCAAATCTCACCAAGCTCAATGTTGACTCAACCTTCCATCCTTCTGAGGTCAGTAAAATGAGGGCTCAGATTGTTGGGGGCAATATGGAGGTTTATCATTACTCAGTTTATCACTCAGCTTAACCACTACTTAGGTTTATCACTATTGAGACACTATTCAGGAGACCCTGAAGACACAGATAAACCTCCAAGTGTTTCAATCACCCTCTAAAAGGATGCAACTAACCAGCTGTCTGCAAGGAGTATAAATCCTTCAATTCCCCACCATTCATTCAAAGCTGAAGAAGCTTCTTGGATGAGAAGTGAAATGTCTTCAAAACAAAAAAAAACAAGAAAGTGCAGTTGTCTTCTGAAAAAAACACCTCTGGAATATTCACATTGAGGTTGTCCATGGAAGGAAAATTTCAGGATTGACAAAAATCTGAGCTGTGAGATTTTTAAATATTTTTTAAAGGCCGGAGGATGAGGTCAAAACTCCATCTGCCTTTTGCTAGATGTGCAATGTACATAACAAAATTGGTGGAGATTCAACTGTAGCATCTCAACTGCCACCTTGATTTTGTATTATACCATCAGGCCTGCAGATCGCATTGAGGACTGCAACCCATGAAAGGGCTGCATTGTGAATGGGTTTAGAATGCACTCGCCCTATCTCTTTGTTATTGTACTTTTTAACTGGTTTTAACTGGATTTTAATGGTTGCAGAAGAATTATGTTGACCATTTAGCTTTGTGTTTTTATTCTATACACTGCCCAGAGTCACAAATGGACAGCTATATAGATTCAATAAATAAATTAAAGATAAACAAACACTTTGAGGATACCTATGGAAAAAAAATCTAATGACTGGTTTGAAGAAGAAATCAATAACTTTCTTCATGTCCCTGAAAACCTGGGAGAAATTTTACAATAACTTCTTTTCATATTCTACCAGAACATTTAACAAAAAAAAAAAACAAACCAGCACAGAAGCAAGTTCATTTTGCTTCAAGCTTCCATCCAAACTTATTTTTTTCCCCATTCCATTTCAGTTCATGTGTCTTCTAGCCCCAAACTGCAGAAAATAATATTCAGGATGAATTCTGATTTTCTCATTGGGTCTATAAATACAGTTGAAGCTAATATACCTGAGATTTCCTAAAGGCATTTTTCAGACTATTTCCCAGAGACCCAAGGCGGACGCAACTGTACTTTTCTAGATAAAACTCAATATGTGAAGCCTTTATCCATATGAAATAAAAGTGAAATGGTGCCATAATTGAAAACTTTGGGAAGGGAAAAACTTATATTAAATTGTACCAGATTTCAGATCAATCTGGCTAGTATGCCTAAGGACAGAATAAAACATTTTTTTTTAAAAAAGTACTTTTGCAGAATTGTGAAAGACTCAGAGTGACGAATTTTAAGTACAGTACCATTTTGTTTCGAGAACATTTCTTTCATTTTCTCTATTAATTTAAGCTGCCTGAATATATTATTACATTCCTTAAAACTAATTGGACATTTAAATCAGCAAATAATTAGAATGAGACTGCATATACCATACAGCTGAGTTAACTTTGAGCCTGGTAAGATTCGAACTGCCAAATTTCAGGCAGCTGGCATTCACAGAAGTAGCCTGCAGTACTGCACTCTAACCACCTCTCTCTCTCTCTCCCTCCCTCTCTCTCCCTCCCTCCCTCCCTCCCTCTCTCTCTCTCTCCCTGCCTCCCTCTCCCTATCTGTCTGTCTGTCTGTCTGTCTGTCTGTCTATCTATCCATCCATCCATATTTTTTTTTGCTTTATTACTGCAGACGGGTTACATATTCTTAGTAAAACTTATCTTGACAGAATGCATGTGGGCTACAGGAATGTGCAATTTCCAGAAATACTTTAGAAAGTGTGAAATGCAGTGGGGAGTGACTATAGAATCTATCTGCAACTCTTTAAAGCAGCTTTTCTTTTCCTGGGAAACAGTACGGCTGCACCACCAAACTGCCGGCACGTACTGTAACTCTTTAGAGAGGTATCAGGTATGAAGAATCAGGATCACCTGTACCAGTTCAGAAAATTTATTGCTCAAGTCTATACACAAGAATTTGGTCAACTAACAATTTCAGCACTAAATTGATGCTAGATAAATTAATGAATACTGAGAAGAGGAGGTGGCTGGATTTGGAGCATTTATGGACATGTAATTATTCTGAGCTGAGTCCTCTCTTGACCCCACTCCAGGCTCTGCCTACTCTTTTCCTACAACTGCAGCAAAGTTACCAAATAATTACTTAGTCCTATAATTAAAAAGCTATAGGTGTGTGCGTTCTTCAGTTCTTGCTTAACATGGTAGGAATACATACAGAGTCCAATGTAGAAGAAAATGAAAAGATAACAGTTTTTACAGATACCTCTAGCAAAAAAGAAGAAAAATCAGTGAGTTACATTTTGGAACTCATGTAATCATCAGGAATTGGGCTAAATTAATGGAAGGTTTTATCTTTCAATGGTGGCAGACTACTGGAAGTTCAGTTTGCACATGGGATAATTTTTCTTTTTCTGATCAGCCTGATAAAAGTCAAACTAAGGATCAAAGCTCCCAGAAGTCTTCATATACAGAAAATGAAACACAAATTCATGTGCCTCTGTTGCCAACCCTTCCTAACCTTGCCCTTTTGGGGGAAGGTTGGGGCTCCTAAAAAAATCAAGCCCTTTCAAATAGCCCCCATTGGACTTTTAAAGCTCCCCAAAGATGCAATCAATTGTTCTGTAGCTGGAGTTTATTTTATTTTTTTCTGATTTCCCTCCACCTATGTCATTATTTACATCATCTGTGTAGGAGTAGCTTTATATAGCAGAAAATGTATGCTGAGAGAAATAAAAATAATACTGTTCCTCACACAAGTCTTTCTGGACACTGATCCTTCTCTTACATAATGAAAAGAAATTGTTATGAAATCACATAAAGTCCAAAAAAAAGTGATCTAGCTGTCCCCTAAAGTCATATGGAGCTTAGCATCAGGTGAGTCTAAGAGAGAAACATGCAGGAGGTTTGATAACGTGCAAAGACTTTGCTGCATATTTGTCAGACACCATTATGCTCTAAGGTCATTGCAGTGCTCATTTGATGTCAACATTATCATGTACATATCATCATGTCAATGTCATCATGGTTGGATAATGACCCAACAGCTTAACACAGTATACTTAATTTGAGTGTTTATATCCATATGCCTTCTGGATACCATTTTTGATATGCCTCTCTAGTTTTCTTTGTTTCATTGCCTTCTTGCTAAGACTGTTCATGACTGGTCTAAAGTCACCTAGTTGGTATCATGCCTAAAACATGAACAGGACTAAAACTCATAATGTCTTGGTTTCTAGCATGGTGTAACCATCTCAATCAAGCTGATTTTCCATCTATTCCATAACCAGAAGATAAAAAGAAAGATGGTTGACCATCTATGGTGGAATGTAGTCTAGATTCCCAGGAAGGAGGGGCTGCATTCCAGAGGAGCAAGAGACAATTCCAATCAGATAGTTTGTGTGAGAAAGAAAGAAGTTGAAGGTGATTCTTACCTAATAGTTCCCAAAGTATATCATTTATGGGGAGGTGGGTATGATAGTTTGCTTTAGTTTGGCAAGAGTCTGTCCATAGGTGAGGAACAATAAAGAACTCTCCTTGAAAGAATCATAATCTATCTTTCTTGGTTTGGGGAGACTGGCATCCTCAGTTTAACCATCTAGAGGAACTTCTTATGGAAAATACTCTTCAACTTCTTATAATTTCCTGTTTGGCTCTACTAAAGTCAAAGAGGAAATCATAAGGCATCGAAGAGCATTTTCCACAAGCTAAAGTCAATCATTCACTATCTCTAGATATCTCCAGTTGAGAAGCTGCAGCGGGACAACACATTCTGAAGTGCCTCTCCCAACATTCAGCTAGATGTTCTCCTTCCTTTTAGAACATTAGGCAGTGAGGGATTTCTAACACAACAGTTACCAGCTTACATGCATCTGTTCTACTACACATCATCACTGACAAGTGCTTCAAATATTTTTTCTCTTACCTCCTGAGATTATTGGTGACATGCGCCAAACTGAAATCTGTATTTAGATTTTTATCACTCGTGTTTATGTGGTGATAGCTTCATCTGTCATGATTAACAAGAGGCAATTCACTTGGCTTGGAACAGCACTACAAAAAAACATTGGTCCTCCATTTTTAATTTGGATACCCTTGTGTTGTTGTTGGGTTCTTTTTTGTTTTGTTTTGTTTTTGCTTACCTAGATGATATGTACAATTCCTCCCTGCATGATCCTTCGTTACTTAAACAAACATCTAATTAAATCTTTCCGCATGTAAGGCATCTGTTAACAAACACTAATGAATATTTGAAAACTGACAGTTTTTTGTGCTGCTTGACAAATGATTGTACTGTGTTTTTTAAAAAAAGTGATAACTATATATAGCAAGCTGTGATGCTTTCCTTATCTCAGCAGAAAGCAGAAGATAGCTGAACCTCTCTGGGCTCAGAATATAATTGAGATCAAATTTATTTAATATTTGACTAGAAGAACATTGGAAATATCAATGCTGAAAGATAGATTGGGAAGTCCAAAACAATCCAGAAATCACATGGAAAATTAGACTCTAGAGATATTTTACCATATTCATAGCAGGTGGCAACATCTAGATGACTTTGGATTTATAAAGGACACTACACTCTGATTTTAGTTAGCATTAAATAAATGCCACTTCTTTGTTCTTTCCATCTGAAAATGTTGTGTACATTGAAAAGGTCCGATATTAAGTTCCTCCATTTACCTTAGCTGGCTCAATGTAGCTTTCAAAAGATCACTCCTAGGTGAGCAACCCATTTTGAGAACTGCCCCTGGCTACATCCAGGACAAAATTAACACAGATAGTCCTCAACTTACAATAGCTCACTGTTCTGACCGAAACTATCCAAAAACACAAAGCTGACTCCTCGTCCCAATAAAAACCCTTTTATTTAGGTTGAACTGAATCCCTTTCCAACAAAATCCTGGCCAACAGTCTTTCAAGAGATTTCACAACTACAGACCTTTATCAGGTTTGGAGAGCTGCCAGGCTGATATCTTCCAGACGCCACACTAGTAGACAATATTTGGCAAGGAGTTAGGAACAGATCTTCACCCTAATGAACTAATTGTCTCCTGTAAAATGCAACTCCTCTTTCACTCCTCTTTATTCCCTCTGGGAGGGGCCATTTACTATTCACCTGTGGCTTTACTCCCAAGTCGACCCTTGTTCCTTAGCTCTTCCTTTCTCCTGGCAGCTCTGTGCATGCACACACTGGGAACAGGCTCCAGCTATTCTTCTGCCCCACTGATTTCCGACTCTGAAGGCAGCTGATAACTGTCAGACGGCCCTGGCCCCATCTCTGCCTCCGATGCAGAGCCCTCATCAGACTCTAGGACTGGGCCATATTCCTCCCCAACCTCCTCACTGTCTGAATCTGCTGCCAGCTCCGCTGGCTGGCCAAAACACTGGGTTAATGTAGGTTTCAAAAGATCACTTCTAGGTGAGCGACCCATTTTGAGAACTCTGCCCCTGGCTGCATCCAGGACAAAGTCAGTACAGGTAGTCCTCAACTTACAACAGCTCATTTAGTGACCATTCAAAGCTACAACAGCAATAAAAAAAAGAGAGTTATGCCTGTCATTCACACGTACGATTTTTGTAGAATCTCCATAATCATATGGACAGAATTTGGATGCTTGGCAGCTGACTCATATTTGTGACGATTGCAGTGTCCTGAGGTCACATGATCCGAAGAACAATCCTAGTTTACTTACTTTCCCAAGTAAATCAATTACCTCCTAAACTTTGTTTTTATCCCAGCAGTTTAGAAAAAGAAAACAAGAGTCTCAGTAGCAACCGGTAGCTCAATTTTCTTAAGTTGATTTTATGTAAAAATAGCAAATATGGTAATTGTTCAGTTCAAAGTGATTGCTTGAAT
Organism: Laticauda laticaudata; assembly: GCA_004320025.1. Taxonomy (NCBI): domain Eukaryota; kingdom Metazoa; phylum Chordata; class Lepidosauria; order Squamata; family Elapidae; genus Laticauda; species Laticauda laticaudata. The sequence goes on from BHFT01059647.1 coordinate 62,115, forward strand.
TTAAGCCATATTGACTCACATTTCTGTTAAATCAGATTATATATACTTAAACTGGGATTTAAAACTTTAAATCTGATTGCAGTGATGCTATTGAGTTCTAGTTCTACTACTCCCACTCACCCCAAACTGCTCTTCGACTTTAAAGAGGAATGAGCACTATGAGATTTCTTTGATCCCTATCATTATAGATCCAGAGACCCACATCAAAAGAACCAAGGGCTAAGTGTGACTTTATGCAGGGAACACTTGATAAAGTAAAACAGCCCAACTTAGCTGAGAGATAAATTTTTACTTTTTCAAAGAAATCCAGAAAACTTGGATTAATTCCTTACGATAAAGGCCCGAGTTACAGAGGAAAAACATTACAATAAAAATCTCCTGGATTTTATTCTGTCTACATGTTGCAGTGTGTTGATTGTTGCAGTGCTTTTTATTTTTATTTTTTTTACCTCCATAAGAAAGCACAATCTTGGGAAACTTTGGGAAGGAAGGAAAGGAACTTAGTTTATTTAAGGCATTTGTGAATAAGGGCAATTCATTTTCTTATAGTTGCATTAATAATACAGTACCCTTTTGTTTGACCATGGGGATAGAGGTTTTAGAAATATTTGCAAATGGTGCTTTATTGCATTTTAATTGCTTTGTCTTTGCTGTTTATGATTATTAAATTGTCTGTTCTGCCAAAGAAAATTGCAAATGTCTAAGATTTGGACAGTCTAATAAGTGCACTCTTATTTTCTATTTAACAACTTTGTGTTCAAGGCCTATAAAAGGCCTGGAGACAAAAAAACAAATGAAGAACAATTACACAGACCTGCCAACCCCTGATAAAGGAAAATCTGGAGACCCATGAAAAAAAATCTGGAGATTCTATAAAAAATAGTGAGATTCTATTTTTTTCCCGATCAAGATTAAACAAACCCCTTTTCCATCGAGGAAAGTCATTAACAGTTTATTTAAATGTTTTATTTGTGTTCCCTGTTGTAAGAAGATGCAGCTTTCTTTCTTCTATTGAAAAATCACCACCTCTTTTCGCCATGTTTATACGATTGCGATCGCTTTCCCGCGCTGAACTTACAAAGACTACTGGGAAACTAGCCTCATTCCCAGGGCCTACTCCCCTTTCAAAATGACGGACAGACACGAAGAAAAACAATTACCGTATATACTCGCATATAAGCCGACCCCCAAATTTGAAAAAAAAAAAGCGTTTTAAATTCGGCGTGAGATTGAGGAGCCTTGTCGTGAGACCGTGAGAAATGACAAAAAATCGTGAGACTCACGGCAGAACCGTGAGAGTTGGCAAGGCTGAGTTACAGGAACTGGGTATGGCTAATCTGGAGAAAAAAAAGACTCGGGATGACATGATAGCACTCTACCAATATTTGAGGGGCTGACCCAAAGAAGAGGAGGTCAAGCTATTCTCTAAAGCATCTGAGGCAGTGGTGGGATTCCAAAATTTTTACTACTGGTTCTGTGGCCGTGGCTTGGTGGACGTGGCAGGGTAAGGATACTGTAAAATCTCCAGTCAGAGGTGGGATTTGCTGGTTCTCTGAACTACCGGTTTCCACTACCAGTTCTCTAGAACTGGTCAGAACCTGCTGAAGACCACCTCTGATCTGATGTAAGGGCAAGAAGCAACAGGTGGAAACTAACCAAGGAGAGAAGCAACCTGAAACTAAAGAGAAATTTCCTGACAGTGAGAACAATTAACCAGTGGAATGATTAACTTGCCTCCTTCACTGAAGGATTTCAAGAAGAGATTGGGCAGCCACTTGTCTGAAATGGTGTAGGATCTATTGCTTGAGCAGGAGGTTGGACTAGAAGACCTCCAAGGTCCCTTCCCATTCTGATTAATTGTGGAGGTAAGGTTTATGCCTCCTGAGTCACTAGGGAGCCCCTGCTACCAGAAGTGGGAATCTGGCTGAACCAGGAGTGGCCACAAAGAGATCCAAGCTGAATTAATTTTCCCAAGCAAGCAACTGATCAGAAACCATCTTGCATGATGACTCATTTCTAATGGACGTATAGCAGTAAGAGAGAGCAAGAGGAAGGATGGAGGAAAGTCACAAGGTAAGGTTATTTTTAACAGGAAGGAAATGGAGAAAAGTGGTCCCAAGGATTAAACACATTTTTCCTTGCATTCCAGGCATTAACTGTTCTTAATCTAGCTGAAGGGTCTTCAAACTTGGCAAGTTTAAGACTTGTGGACTTCAAATCCCAGAATTCCTGAGCTAACATGACTGGAGGAGGAATTCTGGGAGTTGAAGTCCACAAGTCTTAAAGATGTCAAGTTTGAAGATCCCTGATTTCTAGCTCATGTTGGCCTGGTCTAGTTACAGAAAAGCTCCACTAAATCAGAAGTTCTTAATTTTTGTGTACCTTGGAGAGTCTGGAGAACCTGACAGGCCCTTTGTCAGGAAAAGACAATAGACTAAAAATGCATCAATAAACTACAGAGGTATAGATGTGTTATAGTGGAACCAATTATGCTCAGAGATATATCAAAATATTAAAGAACAATATATAGATGCATGCATCTTCCTTATCTCATTAAGTCAATTACAAGACAAACTACATTTCATTTAGAGTTTTAGTGAAAATAAAGCTGTAATTATTTTTCTATCCAACCAAGTTCAGGTTTTCTACCTTGAAATTTATCCAAGACAGCCATCCAACCCAGGATAGAAAACCCTGCATTAATTCCTGGCCTTTCTGCAGTTTTTTTTTCTTCTTTTCCTAACTATAGTGCCTTAAGCAGCATTTTTTGCTTGAAAGGAGAAGAATGAATTCAGAGACTCAATTTATGATACTGAGACTTCAGCCCAGCCGGATTCAGGCGGTGCGTCCAAGCAGATTCAAATATTGAATGAAGAAGCCCACTCGCCTTTTAAACATCTGAATGAACTTTAGGGGATCACTTTCTCTTTGAATAACCAGGGGTGTTGTGAGCAGGAACAGAGCAATAAATTCAGTGACTGGTCCAATTAGGCTTTGAAAGAAAAGCTGAAGTCATCAAAGCACGGTTTATGTCAGGACACCAAATTAATGGCAGAGAGGCAAAGTTTCAAAAGTTGAGAGTGATTATTTGAGCCTTGTCTTTTCTCCTCCTCTTTTCTTTCTCTGCCAAAAGAATGGCAATGAATTTGGCTAAGGGGGTAATCATCCACTGGACTTTGCTAACATTGCTATGAAAACCCAAAGGTGCTTTTTAAAGAGGCGACTGGAGTGGGTTTTCTTTGAAGACATTTCGCTTCTCATCCAAGAAGCTTCTTCAGCTCCGAACTGAAGTTCATTTCTTCTCAGAGCAATAGAAACTGAATGAATGAATGAATGAATGAATGAATGAATGTATAAATAAATAAAATCAACTCAAACTGACTTGATTCAACACACCAACTTAATTTTTCAAATAGATTCAAATCAACAAATAGTCTTTTCAGCACCCAAAGGTGTGTGAGTAGATATTTGTGTGGTCCTTGATGTGCTCTGAATACACTGGTGCACTGATGATGTTACCTAGTTTGGTAATTAAACATCTGCAAGAAAACAATTAAGCTCGGAGAGCAACTAGGACCCCACAAGCTTGTAGTCTTCTACAAATAGGCATTTAAAGAATACCTATCAATTTGGCTAATCAGAATTAGACCCATTGGACTTTGGAATGTAGAATCCAAGACTGAATTGCCATCAGTCAATTGGGGCATCGAGATAGAGATAGAATATGAAATTGGTATCTTTTAGCCTTTAGCGGCCTTGGATTACTCATCTAAGCAGTGCAGAATTGACCTTCAACCTGCAGCCCTTAATTTTATTCCAGGAGTGTTTCTTTCCTCACCAGAATCAGACAATTACTACAATTACTACTGCCTTGAACTGGCCAGCAAACTTGAAAAGCTATTTTGCTGACTCACTCCTCTGGGCTTCACATCAAATTGCCTCCGCCACCCTTTTAGCATTTCTTCAAAATCCCTTGAGCCTGTCTGATCCTCCACCCTGGCCAATTGCTTTTCTCAACACCTGTCCATCAAGGGAAAGCAATGCCATCCCTATCCCACCACCCAACACCCCCAGGGGCCAATCTTCTATTAGTTGTGGTTTGTGACCCCGCACGCTCAGATTTGACAGGAAGTTCAGCTTGTCGAGCAGCATCTGTTCCATCCTGAAGAATCGATTTCTCTCCCTCAAGGCCACCCCCTTTGGTGACTCTTTCCCTCAATATTATGTTTAATAAATGTCATGGCAGGAAAACTCAGGGCTGGCGATGCTATTGATTTCCTCCCCCATCAATGTCTATTTGAGGTTCATTATAGGGCTTTGGTGGCGATGGGGAAATGGATGTACTCACTTAGCACAGTGAATTGCTTACAGGCAGGAGGAGGAGGAGGAGGGGAGAATAATCCAAAGTCAGGTTTTCTCCAGTCTGCTTCTCCAAAAGAAGTAGGATTTGGCTTGAGAAAGGGGCATCGTAATGTCTATACACAGTGACACTTTCAAGCATAATTCAGAGCCGGAGACAGAATTAAGGCTGCATCAATCAGCCCAGTAAATCCTTCAGCCATTAATCAATCCATTTCTGGCCTCATCACAGGGACGAAGAAGGAAAGAGCAGGAAGGAGTTTCTTCTAAGCATGAACAAGGTAACATCTTTGTGTTGAGTTGAACCGCACGGATGTACTAGAAGTTACCTACAGGTAGACCTCTATGTAAAACAATTAAGCCATAAATTTTGCTTGCTTAATGAGACCGTTGTTAGGTGAGTTTTGTCCCATTTTATGACCTTTCTTGCCACAGTCCTTAAGTGAACCACTGCACTTGTTAAATTCGTGACACAGTTGTTGAGAAAATCCGGTTTCGCCATGGGCTTGTCTTGTCAGAAGACCTGTCAGAAGCATCTGAATTTTAATCACAAGACTGCAGGGATGCTATAATGGTCATAAGTGTGAAAAATGGTCAAAAGTCACTTTTTTCAATGCCATTGTAACTTTGAATGATCACTAAATATTGTAAGTGGAGGACTATTTCTGCAAAGCACGGATTAAAAAAGTTGATATGTAGTCAGCTAAAATAACAGGAACTTTCTGAGCTGTTGGGTGAAGTTTTGAGGAGCCGTTCATTACTTGGCCATGAATTACCTTTTTTCCCTTCTTTAATGAAACCAATTTGCTTATTCCTGTATTTTGCCCTTGATATAATCACCACATCCTCAAATCACTCTTAAATGTCTAAAATGGATGACTGAGTGGATGACTGGATGGATGGGTGGATAACTGAATGACTGGATGGATGGATGAAAAATGTAAATCAGGGGTGTCCAACCTTGGTATCTTTAAAACTGGTATCAAAGGTGCTTTTTTCAAAAGGCAACTGGAGTGGTTCTTTTTCCTAGAGGAGAAGGAGAAAGAGGTGGAAGAGGAGGAGAAGGAGGAAGAAGAAGGAGGAGGAGGAGGAGGAGGAGGAGGAGGAGGAGAAGAAGAAGAAGAAGAAGAAGAAGAAGAAGAAGAAGAAGAAGAAGAAGAAGAAGAAGAAGAAGAAGAAGAAGAAGAAGATTTTGCTTCTGATCCAAGAAAGTTATGACTTGTAGATTTCAATTCTGGCAGGCGAATTCTGGGAGTTGAAATCCACAAGTCTTAAAGTTGCTAAGGTTGCACAATAATGATCAATTCTAGTTTCTAAAGCAGTAACGTATAGTCTCAAAACACAATATATAAAAAAAATGAGATAAAGAAACTCTGCCATAGGTGTATAGAATCCAAACTGTCGCAAAAGAGCCACTGTAAGAGTTTATTCAACAATGAGCCCAAGTAGGCAACTTGTGACATTATGCAGATAGAATCACCCTTTTTGTGACACAAAGGAAGTCTGAATCTATTCTAAGGAAGTTTCAGGTAAATGATCCTAGTTCAGCTATTGTATCCCCAAACCATCATCAAGGGTCTTGGGGAATTTTTAATCTCACCTGTGCAAAAGAATCAGAAAGATATTCATTTTTTATGACAGAGACTGAAGGCAAACAACATGAACATCTCTAAGGAGTCTTTGACTGTTGATTTCAGGAAAAGAAAACCAATTAAGTATTAATTTACTCTGGATATCATTCAGATTTTGAGTGCCTTTAAAAGTGGCTTCTATGCTGTTCCTCACCCAAGCAAAAAGAGTGGAAAGCATAACAAACAGTGAAAGGATAAATCTTATATCAGCACCAAGAACCTATTAAACCTTCTCTTCTATTAGGGGCATAAATATCCCTGTGAAACAAAAAGAAGCAGTTTCACAATAATTTCCATTGAAAATTGGATTCCTGCACTAGAGAGATCAGGGTAGATGACCTGCAAGGTCTCTTCCAAGCCTTATATTGGTTGTATGTAAACTATAACAAATTATTTTGTTTTGATGCAGTCATAGATGGGAGTAATCAAATACAAACATTATTTTCTGAATACATCACACAAATCCTCAGAAAGCTTTCAAGACTTGGTTGTTATTATGAATTCAATGTCGGATGAATTCACCTCTCCAGCACATGCTGTGCACCCCAAGTGTCAAAAATTAAGGGGCATCTGATGTATCTTTTCCCAGCTAATAAATAATACATAACATTTAAAAATTTGAAATATTTTCACATCAATGAAATAAAAAGTATATACATGCATATATAGAAGCTGTGAACTGGAAGAAGGCGGGTGGGTCTCAACCTATTCTCCAAAGCACCTGAAAGGCAGGACAAGAAGCAATGGGTGGAAGTAGTCAACGAGAGGAGCAACCTAGAACTAATGAAATATTTCCTGACAGCTAGAACAATTAATCAGTGGAACAACTTGCCTCCAGAAGTTGTGGATGCTCCAACACTGGAAGTTTTTAAAGAAGAGATTGGACAACCATTTGTCTAAAGTGGTGTAGAGTTTCCTACCTAGGCAGTGGGTTGGACTAGAAGACCTCTAAGGTCCCTTCCAATGTTGTCATTGTTATTCTGAAGTTTTGTATAAATCATTTAATTTCATCTCTGAATCAAAATTACTTTTCAAAGCAGATTGTTGGTTCAGATTGAATGAGATTGATGTCGTTTTAGTCATTTTGGAGGGGAGTTGATCTGGAAGCCTACTGCTCTTCCAGAAAGTTCTTAAAACATGGATTTGTCACTGATCTTGGGGGAGGGGGTGTCCATTGGTGACATATGGCATATTGGTTGACTGCCTTGCTAGTAATTTATTACACTCTTCTGCAAATAACTTTGATGGCTTTAATTAGCTGTTTTAATTGGTTTTAAGTGGCTTTAATGTCTTTTGTTTTGCCTTATTTCAAGCTTTTTTTTTTTTTAATTCTGCAAACCACCCAGAGTCAATTAGTGACATGGGCAACAATACTGTATGAACCAAATAAATAAATAAATAAAAATCCAGTCCAATTGGGCTAGATTCAATGTGCCAACTTAATTTTTCAACTTGATTCAAATCATCATACAGTTTCTTAAGCACCCAGATATATGTAAATAGATATTTGCATGCAGAAATATCCCAAGAATTTACCCTTTTGAAAATAGGCAAGTGTCGACATAAATAAGCCAGGGTAATAAAAAAATCCTGGCTTATCTTTTAGCAAATCCTGCACCAAACCATGTCCGTGATTAGATTACCTCTAAAGTTCCTGCCAACCATATGATTTTGTGAAACTTATGCAGCAGTACAAGGCACCACCAAGTCTTCTCCAGAAGGCTCATCTTGCTGCAAAGATTTAGGTTTTGCCTTCTGTCCCCTTCATACTGGCAAGAGATTTTTAGGCAACCATTGCAACAACTTCACTTTCTGTTAAAAAGGAGAAATGTTTATTGGTCAAACTGCTTGAAGTTCAGGTGGAAAATCCCAGTTGTTTCATTCTGATTCCTGAACATTGGTAACGAGTGAAAAGAGTTGGGAATGAGCCAAAGAACGTGGGCTGTCTTGCTCATTGCTCCCCCAAAATGAACAATAATCCAAAAGATTCTTTTGGGTTGAGAAAACCCATCAACCTCAAATTGAAGATGATATTGTCCAAGATGCTGGACCTGACCTTGTGCTAGCACTGATTATGTTACCTAGTTTGGTAATGAAATATCTGCAAGAAAATAACCAAGCTCAGAGAGAGACCCATAGTCCTCCTCCTCCTCCTCCCCCCTTCCTCTCCACAAACCCCACTCCCTTCTATCACTGATGATGTTATCTAGTTGGGTCATGAAATGTCTGCAAGAAAACAACCTCAGCCCAGAGAGCACCAAAGACCCCTCATTTTAACCCTGTGCTACAAATATTCTCCTTTATTGAAAGCTTCATATTCTAAGCATTCTCTTAAAAAAAAAAAAAACAATCAGGACTTTGAGGAACAAAAGTCACTGCAATATACCATAGTGCTTTTTAAATGATTCATAATTTTCATTAATGTCAATTATGCTTTCCCCGGGATTCAAAACTCCGGAGAATTTGACAGGCTGAGCTTCGCAGTCATTTCTCTTATCACGGAGAGATGTTTTAAGTTCCTCCTGGGGAAGAAACAGATGGAGGGGGGAAAAAATAGTTGTATAAAGGAAGCCCAGCAGGTGTTTGAATAAAGTCTATCATGTTATCTCAATGACAATAATCAGTGGGGCTGTCTAGGCAGCAAGAAATGTAAGGCTAGAAAAATAGACAAACTTTATTCGGTGAACTGACAGTGTTTGGCTTTGCTTTTTATACAGATGGGTTTTGTTCAGTGGGCTAACTCTGTTTCTAAACAAACAAGAACAGAACAGAATAGAATAGAAAATAGAAGAGAATAGAGTAGAGTAGAGAAGAATAGAAATAGAACAGAACAGAACACAACAAAACAAAATAAACAGAGTTGGAAGGGACCTTGGAGGTCTTCTAGAATCAAGTCTAACCTCCTGCTTAGGCAGGAAACCCTACACCATTTCAGACAAATGGCTGTCCAGTCTCTTCTTAAAAATTTCCGGTGTTGAAGTAACCACAACTTTTGGAGGCAAGTTGTTCCACTGATTAATTGTTCTCACTATCATCATTTTCTCCTTAAGGCTAGGTCCCACTGGCCGATGGATGCAAAACGTATGCATAAAGGACACAGCGGATGAGCAAAAT